>CALYLW010000287.1:637500-654998 GCA_944989445.1 Ampullaceana balthica | reverse complement strand
TCGCGTAAGCTGGAGCAGAAGGACAATGGAGCGGTAGAAAGAGACCGGTTAGGAGGTCGGGCCGAGAGAGTGAGGTAGAGTAGAAGGAGGAGGAGCTTGAGCAGATAGAAGCTGAGGGAGAGGGAGATGAGAGATGAGATAGAGCCCATTGCTGAGAGCGTGGAGAGGACCAAGGAAGGAGCGAAGGATGTGAGGGAGTAAGAGGGAGCCGGAGGTGCACGGTGAGGTAATGCGAGAAAATGAGGGAGAGGAGTAGGAAAATGTAGAGTAGCTGGTAATGCGAAGAATGAAGTATAGAATGAGGACTGAGAATGTAGAGAAGACTGAGGGAAACGAGAGATCGAGGGAGGAAGAAGATGATCGAAGAGAGGATATGATGTAGATTATCGAAACTGTTAAAAAGAACGAGAGCATGAGGGGCAGGAGAGGAGCGAGGGGAGAGAATTTAAGATCAGGTGGGAAGAGAGCGACATGAAGAAGAGGAGTGGAGATGAAAGGGACGGGGAGCGGGGTAGAGAGAGGGAAGGTAGAGGTTGAGGAGGACATGGATGAAGTAGCGCTTGAGCGGGAGCTCTGAGAAAAAGGAGATGCGAGTAGACGGAGTCTCCTGGGGTACGAAGGTGGTGGGGCAAAAGCTGATGGCCTAGAAGTCAGTAATGAGAGATAGAGAGGCGGTTCGGAGAGTTAGACGACAGAGAGTGGCTGTTTGGACTGAGGATGAGGTAGGTAACTGGAGAGTTCAGGATGGAGTGGGAGACTTGTGGCAGATCAGAGTGGAGACTTGCAAGAGAAGAGAGGAGTAACGAAGGAGTGGGGGAGAGTTTCGGAGAAAGAGGTGAGAGAATGTTAGGCGAGCAGGGTAGGGAGGAAGAGGGTGAAGAGATAATAGGGGAGCGGGATCGGAGTTGCAGTGAACTGGGGAGATTTTTATCTGAAGATGGGGAGTCTGGTGCGTATGAAGGGAAGGAGTAGAATGAGAGGAGGGACAGTGGAGAGAGAGAGGAGGCGAACTGCGGGTGAGATTGGTGAGGAAGGAGGAATGAGTTACTTAAAGGGTGAGGCTGGACTTTAGGTGAGGTAGTAGTGACGGTCTACGAGCCGTAGCGTGACAGAGGGAGAGAGTGGGTGAGGGAGAATGAAGTGGGATGAGGATGGAAGGATGACGAAGTGACAGACGTAGGAGCATCAGGAGGAGATTGAATTGGGAGGGTAGGTTGGTTAGGAGGGTTTAGCGAAGGGAATTAGAAGATGATGAGCAGAGGAGGAATTGGGAACAAAGACTGGACGAGAGAGGGCGTAGAAGATTGCGAGGACGAGAAGGGAGGAAAGGATAGAGACAGATGGTGGGGGAATGGGTGGAGGATCGGGGTATGTGGAGTGAACGTTTGCGAGTGGAAGAGAGTACGTGCCTAGGATAGAGTGAAGCTCGGAGACCGAGTCGTAGTGAGGAAGCCTTACGGAGAGATTTTATGTGAGGGGGATCGAGTAAGAATGAGCAGAGAGGTAGAACAAATTGATGAAGAGTATCGCTTTGACTGGTGAGGAGGAGTGAGAGTGGACGAGTAGCAGGCAAATAAGACGGAGGAAGGAGACGACGACAGGACGGATGAGAATTGATAGAGACGCATGAGCTCTAGAGAGAGCATGAGATGTGAGGAATGACGAGAGCTCAACGAAAGAGGAGATAGGAGACGCGGAGTAAGATCGCTGGAGAGAAGAGAGAGACGAGATTACCTTAATGAAGTTAAGAGGATGAGCTGTGAGAAGAGATTATGGCGGAAAGGAATCGAAAGCTGAGAGATAAACGAAGAATTAGAGATCGAGAAGGAAGAACGATTATGGAGAAAGGACTCAAGAGAAGGAGGAAGAGGAAAGAAGCATGTGTAGGAGAGATGCGCTATGACGGAAGAAGAGGAAGAAGGATAAGGAAAGGAAGAGCAAGAGAAGAAAAGAAAAGAGAATAAGAGAAAAGCAGCGCTTTGAAGATAAGTTAAAGACATTTGGCGAGAAAGTACATCGAAGGGGGAGACAGAAGACAGGATGGGGAGAATCGATGCTTAGGAGAGATGCGAGTGGAGGAGGAGGAGAGGACAGAGGCGGAAAGAGATGTAGGCGGGGTGAGACGAGAGAGGACTTCAGATGAAGAGGATAGCTGATGGGAGAGTGGATGAAGAAGGAGAAGGGTTCAGAGAGAGAAGAAAAAGACAGACTGTCGCAGAGTAGGACTTCGAAATGAGGCACAAGATGCTCTTGAGAGATAGAGGTGACAGGGAGAGATGCCAGCGAGACATAGAGGAGATCGAGAGTAACTGAGGCGGGAGGAGAGCTTGGAGAAGAAAACGAGGGGAAGGAGAGAGAAATGGGAGAGAGAGAAGAGACGGAGAGAAGAGAAAGAAAGAGACGAAGGAGGGGAGGCGCTAACAAGAAAAGAGTAAGAGCCCTTTGAAAATGGAGACGATACGAGTAGAGCGAGGAAAAACAGAATGGATGAGAGACAGAATAGAGGATGGAGGAGAGAGTAAGAGGAGAACGAGACTGAGGAGGAGAGGGATGAGAGAAAGGAGTTGGGAAGCGGCTAAGGAGTGATAAGAGATATGCGAAAAGAGAAAGTTAGAGGAGTAGAAGATGATGAGAGGAGATGAGAGAGATAGAGAGAGAGGGAGAAGAGACTTACAGAGCTAGAAATATTGGGAGGGAGAGTTGCGAAGATAGAGAGCGAGGAGAGGAGTATAGATGTAGAGGTGCGATGAGAGGGTGGGAGGAGACAGACTGAGAGGGAAGAGCTCGTAAGGAGTGAAAAGTCGAGGGACTAGCTTGAGAGGGCCGGTGAGAGAGGGTGGCGATGAGAGATGGAAAGGGATGGATTGACGGGAGCTTGTGAGTAGAGCACGTGGTAGATGGGGGGAGGGTGATTTAATGGGGGTGGGGAGGAGTCTATGGATGATCAGGATATTGGAGGAGGGGCGACGCGACGGAGAGTCGAGGCCGTAGGGATACGGACGTGGGGATGAGGAGGAGGATAATCGAGGGAATAACCGACAAGAGAGGGATTTGAGATGAAGAGAACGAGGAATGTGAGGACGGGAGCGAGACCGGGAGGAAGAGGATGAGCATCTCCTCTGCAGGTTAAGAGGCTGATTAGTTTAGTGATGGTTGGGCAGGGAGAAGGAAGGCGCGAGACGACGTCTGAGTGTGTGTAGAGAAAGGAGAGGAGGGAGAGAGAGAAAAGAAACGAGTAGTAAGAAAAGGCGGGATCAAGGAGGAAGGCAAGACAGTCAGTGGCGGAAGGACAGACGACATGACATGAGAGTGAAGTATATGAAGAGGTGAGGATTATGGGGGAGAGGAGGAGGCTAGGATCGGGTACGGACGCGGAGGAGGAAGGCACGGAACGGAGTTGAGGAGACTTGGACGGAGAGCGGACCGTAGTTGGAATTTTGGCGAGAGGAGCAGGAGACATGGGACTGACGGACGGCAGGAGAAGCGAGGGAACGGAGAGGAGGTCGAGAGGATTTCTGAGATGATACTGCCTGGCCACACCACGAGGACTTGGAGGAGGTCTACGTGTGACCGAGATCGAGTGATGAAGTGTGATGTGGGGTGTCGGAGAGACAGAGAGGTGGAGGAGGGAGGCACGGGGATAGTAATGAGGGACGCTGTTAGACTGCCAGAACGATAGTGATAGGAGAGCGTTCGAGTAGAGAGCGAGGATTGAGAGCGAGATACGTGACTTGGGAGGAGGATGTCGAAATGGGGTGGAAAGAGGGAGGGGTGGAAGTCGGGGGAAAGAAAGAAGACAGGTGGATAGCAGAGAGCACTGTAGGGACGAGCTGGCATTTGTTGGGTGATGTCCCGTAGAGAGAAGGAGGCGGAATGGTGAACATGCGATCAGCCCCAGGGGCGAAGAGGACGAGTTAAGAGAAGATAGGGGATTCATGAGAGATGGGGGAGATGAATTGAGCGAATGAGAGGTAGGCGGAGGCTAATTAAGTAAGACAGAGAATAATCTGAAGAGATGAGATTGAGTAAGAGTGGGTTTGAAAGAGAAGGAACGAGAGCGGAGTGCTTATGAGGGACGAGTAGCGGATGAGAAGAGTAAGAAGAGACTGAGGAGGGAAACTGCCTGAAAGAGAGAGAAAGATGAGATGGAGGATACGATGCTGAGGAGGAGAGATCTGAGAATTAAGGGGATGTCGCAACGAAGGAGAGAACAAATGAAGCAATGGAGAGAGCGAATCGGAAAAGTCAATAAAGAGGGTCAGAGGCAGACGCGTGAGAAACGAGGAGTAGGAGAGAGAAGGAAAGAAGAGAAGTAAGAGGTGAGAGTAGGAAGCTAGGTAGAAGTGAGAATCGTGAGGAAGAGTATAAAAAGCTGTGAGAAGAAAGAATACGGTTAGAATATTGCAGAAGACGAGGAAAGAAGAAATAAGCATTTAAGAATGAGAAAGAAAAGAGGAGAAAGAAGAAAGCAGAAGGTGAGGAGAGAAGGTAGAAGAGAGAGGAGAAGCAGAAAAGAAATGAAGAGAAAAGGAGGAGAGGAGAAGAGAAGAGGATGCGAAGAAACGGAGTAGTTAAAGAGAATAATGAGAGAACTGAGACGAGAAGGTAAGAGAAGATAGAGGAAGAGACGACTCCTGACTAAGGGCTGTATATTGATCTGAAAACAGAAACGAAAAGAGGAATGGGAGATAAAGATTAGAGAGGGATGGAGGTAAGATGCGAGGAGCGATTAATAGAGAGACGAAGGAGCAATGAGGAGAGAGAGTCTGAGTGAAGACGTAGCAGGGGTCGGAGAGGGGACTAAGGGGACGGAGCTATGGACAGAGGTGAAGAGAGAAGCTTGAGAACGAGATAAGAGCAGATAACTGAGCAAAAGAGCAACGGAAGCAGCGACAAAAAAAGAGGGGTTAAGAAGAAGACGAGAAGAGATTGAGTAGATTAGAGAAATGGACTAAAAGGAGATAGAGGAAGTGGGAGATGAGGAAGTAAATGAGAAGAGAAAACGATAGACGAGAGTTGTAAGAGAAGTAGAGAAAGAGAAGGAGACAGAGAATGATTACTAAGCGAGAGAAGTACTCCGAGAAAGTAGACGCAGGAGAGGAGTGAGAAATCGAGGACGAGCAGGAGATAAAGAGGAAGGGATGGACGAGATGATAGTAGTCGGAAGAAGAGGGTCTAATAAAAGATGGAAGGGTAGATGAGCGAAGAAGAAATAGAGGAGTAAACGAGGTGAGAGAGGGGGAATGTACAGATGAAGAGCAACTCGATGATGGAGAATTTATAAGACAGGCGATTGAGACAGAAGAGTAGCGGGGGAGGAGTTCGAGGGAGATGCAGACGGAAGGAGGAAGATGATGGGACGGAGGATAGAACGGGAAAGGCCCAAGCTGAGAGAGAACAGAGTGGGAATGTAGAGGGATGGACCAGTGCGTGCTGGGGACGGAGGGTTGATAAGAGGAGAGGGGATAGATGGAGCAGGAGATGATTGGGTAGATCTGCAGGGAGGTTAGAAGAGGAGAGAGAGGGATGAGATAGAGAAGAGAGTGAAGAGAGGGGGATGGGGGGCAATGATGAGGATTAACGAGAGGAGATAATTGAGGAGACAGTAGCAGAGAAGAGGGGGGGGGGGGTGGGGGGAGCAGAGCGATCAGTGATTGGAATATTGGATAGAGGAATAGAGAGAAATTGATGGTAGGAGGGAGGAAGATAGAAGGAAGAGGACGCAACCGTTCGATGAAAGATTGCATAACGTCTAGGATGTTTGAAGGAGAAGCATATAAAGAGAGGGAGTGAGCAGGAAGAGAGAACGAGGAGGAGGGTATGGGGAACTGTAGTGATAAGTAAGGAGCCGAGGAGAGACGATGATGTCAAGGGAAAGTAATGGGACGAGAGCTGAAGAATCGGAGATGCCTGAGAGGGGAGGAGGGGGAGAAGAGCGTGGGATGAATGCAAGAGGGAGGAGACGAATGATTGGATTAGGGGAGAGGGGAGGAGAGTGAGACGGAGAGATAGTATGATTGGACAGATGAAGAAGATGAGGGAGGACGGTAGGCTTATCGATGGAGAGAGTAGAGAGCGAATGAGCATGGTGAGGAGAGGCTGGAAGAGTAATGAGAGGGTAGGAAGAAGAATAGAGATGAATGGGAAGAACGATAGCTTGAAAGGAAAGGGATGAGATAAGAACGAGGAGGGAGGGGACCGAGACTGAGGGATTGTGGGACCGATCAGAGGTCGGAATAGGAACGAGATTGGGAATAAGAAGAAAGAGAGGCTGTAAGAGCAGGAGATTTCTTTCGAGACGTAGTGAGAATATGTACGGAGAGAACGTGAGGCCAAGCATGAATGGACTTTACGATAAGCGGAATCGACACCTCAATGATGAGAGGATGAGTAAAAAGAGAGTACGGGAAAGAGAGGGACAAGTAAGAAGAGGTTAATGGAAGAAGAGACATCCCGCGGGGGGGGAGGTCAAGGTTGTCATAAAGTGTACAAAGAACGCATAAGAAGAGGAAGAGAAGAAGAAAAGATAGAAATGAAAAGAAGATAAGGGAAAAGGAAAGCACGAGAAAGAAAAAGAGATAGAAGGAAAGAGTTAAGAGGAGGAAGAAACTGGTATTAGTAAGGGAACGGAAAAAAGAAGAGGAGTAAAAGTTTAAAAAGGAAAGGTAAGTATGTAACGCTGATATGAGAGGCTTGTAGAATCTAATTAAGATAGCATTGGATAATAAGAATAGATGATTAAGAATGAGATAGAGATCTAGAGATAATTGGAGAAGAATATGATGGGAAAGATGGTATGAGATACGACTAATGAAGTGAGAAGGAATAGAGAAAGAGACGGAATCGATGAGACTGAAGGATCGTATGGAGGGATTTTAAAAGTATATAAAAGCGGTCAGAACGAGAAATGATGGGGTTGGAGAGAATGAGTAAGAATGTGGAAGAGAAGGGAAGGGAATGAGTAGAATAAGAGGAGAGAAAGATATAGTATTGAATGAAAGAAGTTTAAGAAGAATAGAATGTATAGGGTGTAGATATTGAGGAAATGAGTGAGAAATGAAGGAATGAGGAGTATGAAATCTAAGAGTGAATCAAAGTCAACCAGAGGTAAAGTGGTCAGAGTGGGAAGAATTCGATTCAATTGAAACGGAAGATAGTTTTAGTCTGAGACTTCTGGGAGGAAAGAAGAGGGGTGATCGTAAAGAGAGCAGAGGGAAAGAGAGCGGGAAAGTGAGCAATGATGGGGAGATGTAGGGATGAAGAGAGAGGCTTTGAGAGGATTGCTCAGATGGAGTGTGTGGAACTTAAGGATATGGAGTTAGAGAGATGACTTGAATAAGAAAGAGGGAGAAAGTCGATTTGGAGAAGAAACCAAAGAAAGAAGGAGAAGAAAAGAAGTAAAGAGAAAAAGAGAAGAAAAAGAGGGAGAGAGAAAGGTAATGAAAGTAGACATGGAAAAAAGCAGCGGAGAATGAAGGAGAATCAAAGCTGTAAAGAGAAGGTAGTAAAGAAGAGAGGTAAGAGAAAAGATGTGAATGAAGAGGGAGGCTAAGCGAAAAAGAGGAGACGATCCTCAATTAGAAAGGAGGGAGGCATAAAGAGAACTGATTAAAGAAAGAGGATGCCTATCAAGAGAGAGAAGAGAGAGACTGGAAAGAGGAGACGAAAAGACTTCTTAATGATTTTAACAAGAGAGAGGATGAAGGAGTGGAAAGGTAATGAAGTAAGGACAAAATGTTAGAGTAAGAATGGATGGAGCTGATGACTGAGACAATGTTACAGGAATTAAACAAGAAGAGAGAGAGAGAGAAAAGTGAGGTAAGAGAAGACCGGAGAAAGAGAAGAAAAGGAATAAGAAAAGACTAATGTATAGGGAATGCGGTGAAGAGAGAAGAGAGATTGTAGGCGGAACAAGAAGAAAAAATTGAGAGAGAAGAGAGTGAAGGGAGAGGCAGAATGGGAACGATTAAGAAGGAAAATGAAGATGCAGTAAGAAAAACGCGAAAAGAGAGGTGGAGGGAGGAAATGAGAAAGAAGAGAGAAAGAAAATAGAGCGATTAAGAAGGGAGAAAGGAGACAAGGAAGGGACTGAGTGACCAAAGACAACCTACGAAGTATAGAGTAGCAACAGAAGATGAGCAGATAACACAGGTAAGAAGCACGAATGATGGTAGAGGGTTGGAAGACGAAGGATTCGAAATGATGAGAGATGAGACTCGAGGGTAAGGAGGATGAAGTTAGAGAGAATGGCTTATGAGAAGACTGAGGAAACAGAGGATTGTCAGTGTGGAAAATGTGGAAAATAACTATAAAAACTGGGATAAAGAGAGACTGAGTCAAAAAGAGGAAGGTAAAAGAGAAGAAAGGAAGAAAGAGAGCTAAAGACCTAGGGGAAATGAGAAGGAGTGCGCAAGATCAAGCTAAAAAAAGAAGGAGAGAGAGCGGACAAGATAGATAAAAGATAGGCCAGAGTAACGGGATGAGGGCGAAGACAAGAGGTAGAGAGATCGAAGAGATTAGGAATGAAAAGATGGGACACGGCAAAGGGATGGTAGGCTGTTGAGTAAAGAGAGCAGTTAAGAAGTCAAAGACATAATAAGAGGTAAAGAGAGGGTAGAAAAGAGAGGAAGTGAGAAGAAGATGGAGAGTAAAAAGATTGCAAAGAACATGTGATACAGAGGATGATGAGTCAGAATAGAAGAGAGGACCCAGAGAGAGAGATCGTAAGATGTAGAAGGAGAGGGTGCATAAGAAAAAAAGCGCGAGAATTCCGAGAAATAAAGAATGACATATAAAAGATGAGGAGGAAAAGAGCCATGAGAGAGTGCTGGAGTGGAGAGATGAGTCTATATGAGAGAAAGAGTGCTTTAGAGATATAAAGGAAGTGACTTAGAAGAGTAAAAGAGAAAGAGTAAAGAAGGAATAGGATTGATAATGTTAATCAGAGTGAGAGAGGCTAGATGGTTAGGAGACGGAAAAGAGGGTAAAAGACGAAAATAAGAACGATGAGAAAGAGAGGAAGAGACAGAGCTGAGAAGGAGAAGTGATGGAGAAGAAGGAAGTAGAGCGAAGGGAAAAGGAAAGTAAGGAGAAGAAGAGCGAGAGAGGACTCGAGAGAAGAGTCGATTAACGTGAGTGAGAAGACCGAAAAGAGGACGGGAGGAAACGAGTTGGAACGGGAGTAAAAAAGAGGAAAGAGACCAGCTAAGCAAAGAGAGGAGTACAAAGAAGGGAATGGGAAAGAACATGACGAGATACTGAGACTGAGAGTAAGAGAAGAGAAATGAGATACGGACTGAAGACAAGTCAAGATGAGAGCTCGAGTAATAAGGAGAGAGAAGTCGACAGAAGAGAGAGGACAAAGGAGAAATAGTAGAGAAGATAAAAAACAAGGAATTGGAAAGAATAGAATGAGTAAGAAATTAGGAAAGAGTTTCTGATAGGCGAGGTGAGTGACGGTAGAGGAGACGAAGAGAGGCAGAGGCGAGGTGAAGACATAGGGGAGTCCAAGAGGAGAGAGGAATAAGAGAGGCGAGACAAGGATAAAAGAGAGAGAGTTAGATGAAAGAAGAGGATGATCCGAGGATAAGAGGATGAAGGGATGGAGATAGGGAGAAGGAGCGAGAATCTTGTAGAGGGGTAGGAAAAGGCTAATAGAAGTGTAGAAGGTAAACGGGACGGAGGGGAGAGATAGAAAAGTCGAGAGAAAGATAAGGAGTATGGTGAGTGCAGAAAGGCATGGGGCATGGAAGAGGTGCGATTGCGGCGGTACGGGGACCGGAGAAGAAGATGAGAGTTGAGAGAAGATAGAAGGACAGGATCTTTGAGAGTAGATGGAGAAGACGAAGGACGAGAGGATGAGCGTGTAGGTGAGAGTAAAGAGAGGAAGGGGGAGAGGGAGAGATAATGACGAAACTTGTACGGAAAGAGTAGAGACGAGGAGAGAGAAGACGAGGTATAACAGGACCTTGAAGAACTGGAAGTCAATTGGAGGTAGACTTGTTGATGAAGGGAAGAGGAGAGAGGAAAGTGAGCGTAGAGAGACAAGAAAGAAAGAGCATACGGTGACAAGAGAAGGTAGCGATAAGATGGTCAAGAGTAAGACGGGAAGACGTCAAGACATGGAAGAGGAGAGAGGACTGGAAGACAAAAGATGGGAACGGCCAAGGGACGAGGAGAGACAGAAGGAGAAGACCACGGAGTGTAGAAGAGATGATAGAAGAGAATTAGAGTGGATTAGGAACTCTTGGTAAGAGGCAAAGGTAACTGAGAAAGAAGTGGACTATAGAAGGATATGAGAAAAAAGAAGAGGAAAAAAAGAGGCTAGAGAGCAAACGTGATGAGAGGAAAATAAGCCAGAATGAAGGATAAAAGATTCGATGAAGAGAAAAGTAACGTGTGACAAGAGCGAGGAGATGAAAGGGAAGGAAAGCTAGAGACCAAGATAAGAGACGGAAGAGGGAGAGAAAGAGGAGAGAGGAGAAGCACGGAAGATAAAGCGGTAGAAAAAAAAGGAAGCCAAGTGAGGTGAGAGGGAAATGTGAAAATGCTTTGAGGTGCGTGGCGAAGAAGGTAGGAAGATACAAGAGTGAGAAATGAAGAGATGAAGAAGATGCTAAAGACAGAGCTAGTGAGGGAGAAGAGTAAAGAGAGAGAGATGAAAAGAGAGGAGGGAATGAGACTGGATAAGGAAAGAGCTTTGACTAGAGAGCTGAGATCAAAAGTGGGAGACACAGAGACGAGATGATTAGAGAGAGAAGTAGAGAGAGAGAAGAGGCGAGGTGAAATCCAGGTAGATCACGAGAGGAGATAAAGATTGAAGAGACAGAAGAAGAGAGGGAGGGGAAGAGGGCTGGGAAGACTTAAACAACTTGAAAAGAGCAAGCGTAAAGAGAGGAGTCAGTGGAGGTAGAGAGGATCAAGAAGAGGTCGGAGGTTGAAGAGGAAAATTATGAGCAGTGTGCATCCGCGTGACGGAGAGGATAGTCGCAGATTAGATTGGATTGAGACGGATTGGGATGATCAGAGGGAGGGAGCTGAATGAATGACTGAATAAAGAGACGTGATTGTTCGACACGCTGTACGAAAACTCGAGGGAGAAGAGAAACGGATGAGGATAGGAGGTCTTGAGACCACGAGGGGACAGTAGAGAAGCGCGAATATAGGAGAGGGAGCAGATATAAAGGAGAAAGGATAAGAGGGTTCAGTGAGGGGAGAAGAGAAGGGAGAGAGAGCGTGCAAGATGACGCTTAAAACGGTGAGGGTGTGAAAGCTGGGAGGCGAAAGAGAGCGAGGGAGAGAGATAAGCGGGGAGCAGCGGGAGACGATGGGGACTAGTGACGGATGACGAGGAGAGAGCGCATTTAAAGAGTAACCAAACGACAAGCTCCGGACAGAGGAGAAGAGAGAGATATGAGAAAGAGCGGATTGAAGAGAAGAAGGAAGTGATTGAGAGTGAGAAGAGAGAGAAAGGACCGGAGGGGGGGGGCGTAGAGGCAGAGAGAGAGTAGAGGTGAGAAGAGATTGGAGTGGAGAGGTATAGGTAGTGACGCCTGGAGCATGGGTTCGACTGAGGCAATTGAGAGAGAAGATGGAGACCGTGGTAGGTAGGACGGGAGAGAGTGTTGGACGATAGAGAGCGGAAGAGGGGTGAGGCGGAGATACGAGGTGAGGGCTCGTGCAGAGAGATGAGGACGGCTTGTCGAAGAGAGATGATGGGATAAGTATGGAGTGAAAATGAGGCGGCGAGACCGATTTGTGAGAGCAGAGTAGGGTAAAGGAGCTGATAGGAGAGAAGAAGGTAAGAAGGGGACGGGAAGTGAGACAGAGGTGCAGAGGAGATGGGACTAGTGCGGCCCGAGTTCGATAGTATCGGAGGGTAGTCACAGACGCCTCGAGGAGGCGAAGGGAGGATGGTGGGGTGTAGAGGAGATCGGGGGAGAGGGGGGAGAAGAGTAGAAGAGACGAGAAGAGGCGGGGTGTGAGGAGAGTAAGGGAAGAAGATGGATGTGAGGAAAGAGTTGGCTGTGTGAGCTGGACTGAACTTTGTGAGATAGCGGAAGACGGGAGAAGAAGGTGAGAGTGAGACGGACTGGGAATGCCGGAGGTGTGATGTGATAGCGGAGAGAAGGATTTAGAGATGGGCGGAGATCGATGTGTGCGGGGAGTAGGGATATTTGTAGCGGGAGTGGAGGGAGGGGGGAGGATAAGAGATGAGAGCTGAATTAGATGTGGTAGTGAGATGAGCAAGGAGGGAACGAGGAGTCGAAATAGGCGAAAAGAGGAGTAGGAGGGACGAAGATGATGAAGATGATCGAGAAGGAGAAGAGGGAGAAGAAGGCTATAAGAAGAGAAGATAAGGATAGAACTGTTGTGTAAGGAGAAAGTGAAGTTAGACAGTAAAAGAGTCGGAGAGGAGAAGACGAAAGAGGAAGATATCATAAGACGGGTGAGATGTCCTTTAGATGAGTGGATCAGAGAGATGACTTAAGAGGAGCACGATTATGAAGAAGACTATGAAGGGGTCGAATCGGGACCATGAGTGAAGGGAGAGCGGAGGTGTAGACATGGAGAAGTAAGAGAGAGATCTAGTAGAAGGAGAAAGCAGCTGTGAGACGAGAGAGGAGAGTCATTGAGTAGAGCAGTGGATGAAGTGAAGGCGAGACGAAGACGTATCTATTGGACAGAACCAGTGACTAGGCGGAGCCAGTGAAAGAGTGAGAGGTGAGTAAAATGTCCGTGACGAGGTCGTTAGGGCCGCTAGAGAGGAGGGCTGGAGAATGGATAGGCGTAGATAAAGGAGTAAGAGAGAGATGAGATATGGGATGATGCTCGAGTAGTTTGAGAGAGAGAAGACGGGAGGACAAGACGATGCACAAGAGATTGAGGAAGAATAAGATGAGAGGGAAAAAAAGCATTGAAGGAGACCTCAGCGGAGAAGGAGATGACCGTAAGAGACGAAGAAAGAAAGACGGTCTATCGAATTTAAGGGAAAGGATGCTTAATCGGAGTGAGAGAGGGAGAGGGAGTAGAGAAAAAAATAGAAGGTGCTGAGAGAGGACCTGAGATAAGGTAAAAAGGGAAGGACATTGGAAAAAAGAGTCGGAAACGAAAGATTGTGAGAGCTTAAGTCAAAGTTTAACGAGAGAAGAGACAGGAGGAAAGCTGATGACTGAGAGAGATGACGAAGAGGAGATAAGTGACAGAGAAGTAGTGTTAAGAACGAGGAGAGGACGAACTCAGGAGGAGAGGAGGCGAAGCGGGAGAGAGTTAATGTGCCGACGGATAAGAGGGAAAAGGGATGGAGTGAGTTAGGGAGAGAGCATTAGAGAGTCGAAGGAGTATTTATAAATGATGGGAGGAACTCAAAGAGGCGGGGAGGATGGAAAAAGACGTAGGAAGAGAATGGATGGGGGTAGAGACGTAGTGGGAAGATTGATGGGACAGGGGATGAGAAGGGACAAACTTGTGAGAGAGAGAGAGGTAATGAGAGACGAGTAGATGAAAAAACGTATAAACTAAAGATATTGGGATTAAGGAAAGAATAACGTAGATAAGTGAAGAGGGAGAGAGTTAAGAAAGTTAAGTGAGAGGAGTAATGAAAGGAAGAGTAAAAGGAAAAAAAGAGGGAAAAATTGAGAGAATTCTAACGAGAGGACAGTAATAGATTAAAGCGGAATAATGAGAAGGACGAGATAAAGAGAGAGACTTGTGATGGGGGAGGGTAGGAGGGTCGAGACAGAGAGGGAGAGCTAGTGTGAGAGGACGAAGAGAGAGAAAGAGAAGAAAGAGCATGTGAAAGGGAATGGACTTGCAAGAGACAGAGGGACAAGGTCGAGTGCTAGAGAAGAAAGAGTATAAGGAAGCAGTGGAAAGTGAGTAAGACTGCGGAGAGGCGAGCAGAGGAGTCTGAAAAAAGGAAAGAGAGGTCAACTGGTGAACGCAAGAGAGGAAAAGAAAGGCAAGGAAGCGCGCTACGAGAAGAGGGAGCTTAAAGGGAGAGTAAGAGCAAAGAGGAGATAGTAAGGTGAAAACTGACTGAAGTGATAAGAGAAACCGACGAGAAAAGTGATCAGTTGGAAGAGAGAGAAGGGGAGGAGCTCAGGCCAAGGAGAGTAGATAGAAAAAGGTAGGGTAAAAGAGAAAGAATATAAGAGGACGGAGAGGGACAGGCATCCCTAAAGATGAGAAGAGAGTAATGAGGAAGAGAGAAGAGATAGTTATAGCTGGAAAAAGAAACGGGCCGAAGAAGGAGAGAGAGATGATAACAAAAGAGATAAGAGGGAAAAGAGAGAAAGAGTAAAGAGGGTTTAAAGATGAAATATGAACGAGAGTGGAAAAAGAGAAAAGCAACGATGAGGAAATGAAAGAGTGAAAGAGACTACGCTAATGATAAAATAAGAGATAAGACAGGCGGAGAGGAGAGATGGAAAGGAGAGGAAAGATAAGGCATGACGCTGAAGCGTAAGAGAGACGAGAAGAAAAATGGAGAAAGATAAAATAATAATAACAGAATGAAGAGATAGAGACGGAAAGAAGAGAGGGAAAGAGAGAAGGAAAGAGGCTAGAGGAGAGTGTGATGGGGAACTTAGGGAAAGATAAGGGTGGGGTAACAAAGGGAGTAACTTCGATTTGAAACGATGTAGGGAAAAAAGGAGAGAGGGGGGGAAGAGGAAGGAAGATGTATGAGTGAAGAGTATATGAGCAGGGAAAGCGAAGAGCAAAAGGAGATGATGAGAAAGTGTGATATGAGTACGAAGAAGATAAAGGACTAAGTAAAGTAGACGTGACAGAAGAAACGGAAGTTCAAGTTAAGACTAGAAGGCGAAGAAGGAGAACTGATGACTAGTGAAGAGGGAATAAATAAGAGAACTAATCTGACCGGAGTAAGAGCAGTTGAGAGTACCGTGCTTTAAGGGGATGCAAGAGGGACTTAGAGAGCGAAAGAGAGTTGGAGGAAAGAGAGGGATAAGGTAAGAGAGGAGGAGTTAGAGTTTAGAAGAGAAGAAGCAAGAGAAGTATAGAGCTAGGAGAGAGAGAAGAGAGAAGAGAGCTCTCACAGAAAGAGGATAGTAGCGAAGGAGAAGGAGAAGGAGATAAGATAGGAGTAGAGAGAGACGTAGAGAGAGAAGAGAAGTAAGCAGAAGATAAGAGATAGAGAGGAGAGACAGAAGATAGGATAGAGAGAGAGAAAGAAGAGGAAGCAGATGAGAGAAGAGAAGAGCTAGAGAAGAAGTCGAGAGAGGAGAGGAGACGTAGAGACTGAGAGATTGAAGCGAGATAAGAGAGAAGAAGTGAAGAGAGAGATGAGAGAAGAAGTAGAGGAGAGATATGGTAAAGAGAGACGAGAAGAGAGGAAAGATTGCGAGAGTAATGAAGAGAGACGATCAGATAGAGATTCTAGAGAGAAGATGAAGGAAGAGAGAGAGAGATACGCAGGAAGCACGCGTAGAGGCAGAAGAGCAGAGACGAGAGACAAGAGAGAGAGAGAAGAGAAAGAGAAGAGGAAGAGGAGATAGAGAGATGGCAGCGTAGAAGAAGAAGAAGAGAGATACGAGGACGAGCGCCTCTTAAGCACTAAACGATAGACGAGAGAGTAAAGAAGAAGCGAGAGGAAGGAGAGTAGAAGAGAGGATGCCGTACGAAGAAGAAGTAGCAGAGATAGACGTAGAAGACACGATGAAAAGATGAGAGAAGAAGAAGAGAATTGGAAGAAGAAGAAGAGGAGTGAGAGAGATATAGAGTAAAGAGAGTCTAAGATACGAGGAAGGATAGAGAAAGAGGAGCCAGAGTAAGAAGGAGTGAGAGATAGGAGAAGAGAGAAGATGCAGAAGAAGAGAGTAGAAGAGAGATGAAGAGAGGAAAGAAGTAGGAAGAGAGAAGAAGAGATAGAGAAGAGAAGGAGAGAGGAAGAGAGAGAGACAGCAAGAAGGACGAAGCAGGATGAAGAGAGCAAAGACAGACTGGAAGAGAGAGATAGGAGGCAGAAAGAGAGATGAGAAGTGAAGAAGAGAAGAAGAAGGAAGAAAGTAGATAGATCAGCGAGCCTGACGAAGAAGAAGAAGACGTGAGAGAAGCAGAATAGATAGCGAGAGATAGAAGATGAGATAGAGAAGAGAGCAGAGAAGCAAGAGAGAAGGAAGAAGAGAGAGGAGAGAAAGGAGAGGTAGAGAGTACAGAGAGAAGTAAGAGTACAGAGAGAGAAGATGGAGAGAGGAGGAGAAGAAGAGAGAGTAAGATAGCAAGGATAGAGAGAGAGAGAGACTGAGAAAGGAGCAGCGTAGACGCAGAGAAGAAGACGAGAGATAGAAAGAGATAGAGAAAGAGAAAGGAGAGATGAGAGAAAGAGAGTCAAGATGAAGAGTGAGAGAGATTGAGTATTTGTAGAAGGATAGTAAAGAAGAAGAGAAGAAGAAGAGAGTAGATGGAGAAGGAGATAGGAGAAAAGAACGCAAGAGACCTGAGGAGAGAAGAAAGGAGAGGAGAACAGAGAGAGAGATAGAGATAGCAGAAAGGAGACTAGAGATCAAGAAGAAGGAGAGGAGACAGGAGTGAAGAAGAGAGACAGAGAAGTAGAGGATAGCGCAGCAAGAGAGAAGATGAGAGAAGAAGATTCGAGGAAGAAAGAAGAGAGTATGAAGAGCGAGAGATGTAGAAGACGAAACTGATCGAGCAGAGCGAAGAGAGACGATAGAGAAGGAGATGCTATAGCAGAGAAGAGAAGATGAGGAAGGATAGAAGACGAGAGCAGAAGAGAGAGGAAGATGAGAAGAGTCAAGAAAGAAGAAGTAGACTGAGAGAAAGAAGAGAGAAGTGAGAGAAGAGAGAGAGATAGAGGGGACAGAAGAGGAGAGAGATTTCGAAGGACTAGAAGATGAGAGGAGAAAGGGAAAGAGACGAGAGAAAGAGATGGGAGGGGCAGTTCAAGAGTAGAGAAGAGAAGATTGTAGAGCAGGAGAGAGAGAGATGAAGAGAAGAAGAGACTAGAGAGGATGAGAAGAGAAGAGAAAGAAAGTGAGAGATAGATGGACGGCGGAGTAGAAGAAGTGAGTAGAACAGAAGATAGAGCAGAGAGAGTAGAGTATGAGAAAGAAAGAAGACCGAGAAAGAAAGAAGAGACAGAAAGAGCAGAACGAAGAGAAGGAGAATGGAGAAGCTAGAGAAGACGACGGAGAGAAGAGAAGCTAGAGAGAAGAGCAGCAGAGAGAGAGAAGAGAAGAAGAGAAGACAGCGAGTATCAGGTAGAAAAGATAGCGAGAAGAAGGAGGAAGAAGAGATGAGAGGCAAGAGAGAAGAGAAGCGAAGAGAGAGAAGAGAGAAGAGAGAGAGAGAGAGAGAGAATGAGAGAAGTCAGAGGAGAAAGAGTAGAGAGAGAGAAGGATTAGAGAAGGAAGGAGGAGCGAAGAAGAGAAGAGAGAGAGAGGAAGAGAAAGAGAGAAGGAAAAGAAGGGAAGAAGAGGAGAGAGAGAGAGAGAAGGATGGACATGAGCATGAGTGGA
>CALYLW010000287.1:582500-632500 GCA_944989445.1 Ampullaceana balthica | reverse complement strand
TCACTGGCCTGTCCCCTGAATGTGTATTTCATGTATTATGAAAATTAAGCTTCAACGTTAAATCCCCCCCCTCCCAGTATTCTAACGTAAAACATACAGCGGGAAATCTCTCCATGTTCTATGAATGTGTATTAGTCACGTGACATTCGTACACTCGTCGCACGACGCCTCCCAGCAGACGATCTAAGATCGCCCCCGGGACAGCCTCCTCGTGAAGATATAATTGAATCTACTATAACTGAACCAATCTATCCATGACGAGGAGCAGCCGAGGCTTCTCGTAGCCTAAAGCCAGCACTTTATTGCCTTTCGTGTCTGACAATAATGTTCCCGGTCATGACGGTGTGAATGACGTCTGAACGGTTCAACTAGACAAGCCGCGGACCGAGCCGTCGGTCGAGTGCCTCTAAATGGCGAGCAGCCTCCAGATCTCGTGAATCTTATGTCTTCGGTAATTTAACAAACATCACTTGAGGCCTAGATGTAGTTAAAGTAACTGCACCGCTGAAAAAAATCGTTGGGGGAAATCAAGTTTTTGCTCGCATCGAAGTTAAGGTATAAGTTGTTGTGTATGACTGTGTTTTGGAAAAAAGCCGTACACACGTTCTTAAAGATATTTTTCATATACCATCATAAGAAGGAAATCTCCTCTTACCATCGAAAGGACATCACGCACATACCATCATAAGAAGGAAATCTCCTCTTACCATCGAAAGGACATCACGCACATACCATCATAAGAAGGAAATCTCCTATTACGATCGAAAGGACATCACGCACATACCATCATAAGAAGGAAATCTCCTCTTACCATCGAAAGGACATCACGCACATACCATCATAAGAAGGAAATCTCCTCTTACCATCGAAAGGACATCACGCACATACCATATCAATGACATCACGCACATACCATATCAATGACATCACGCACATACCATATCAACGACATCACGGACATACCATGTCAATGACATCACGGACATACCATGTCAATGACATCACGCACATACCATATCAATGACATCACGCACATACCATGTCAATGACAATCCGTGGTTACCAAAAATCTAACTCTGCTTATACCATAGTGTAAACTTCTCAACGTCAAAACACAAACGCCTGCCTCAGCATATTTTCCATCACGTCACCAAATTTAACAAGCCCTAAACCCTCATTCTCCAAAGTCACCATTCCCCAAAGTCACCATTCCCCAAAGTCAGCATTCCCCAAAGTCTACATTCCTCAAAGTCACAATCCCCCAAAATCAGAAAACCCCAAAATCACAATACCCCAAAGTTACCATTCCCCAAAGTTACCATTCCCCAAAGTCACCACTCCCCAAAGTCCACGTTCCCCAAAGTCCACATTCCCTAATGTCACCCTTCCCCAAAGTCACCATTCCCCAAAGTCACCATTCCCCAAAGTCAACATTCCACAAGGGTTTCTTGTTCACTATTCAATCTTCCCATTTATCTTCTACATGCATATCCTCTAATATTCCATCTTGTTTAAAAAAAATCTAATCTTATTTATTCATGTGGCTAACCCCTCCTCCTCTACTCCACCCCACCCCACAGTAATACCCCCCCAACCCCGCACCCCCGCCACTCGCAACCGGCGGCCACACTCCCGGGCATGCATACCACTACGTAATAAGATAATTGACAATAATTTTTTATCCCGAAAGTCCCGAGATTCCGTTCAGCTCCTAAGAACAAAATTGCCCAATTTTCTTGTCCGAGGACCCTCCGAGGGGAAAAAAACAACAACAAGCAAGCCGGGACTATCTGAGACCATTCCTGGCACCCGAGCCACAGAAAAGACAAAGTTTTGCTCTCGCATAATTTTTCCCTGACGCACTTTCCTGCTTTGCTTGTGGGTTGGTTCCTCCTCCCCGCCCCCTTTTCCCTTCTGTCGTTTGACATTCTCCACTTGAATTTTTTATTATTTTATTATACAAAATTTTATTTATTATTATTTTATTATATTTTTTATTGCTTGGGGGGGGGGCGGGTATTTTTTTTCCACAACAGTTTGTTTTGTTAACATCAACGGAGTCTCCGAATGCGATTTTTGTCTGGGGGGGGGGATCAATCAAGATGTTGGAGTTTCTTGCATTAGAAGCTAAACTCGATCTACGCTCGTCCAGATAAGATCATAAGATCTGTTCTTATACATTACAGAAGCGCCTTCTGTACAGAAGATTATTGGTAGCTGCGCTTATCCATGGTGTATGTCTAGGCTACCATAATTTATGTTAGAGTTTTGAAGGGTGGTCTGGGACCTGCATATGTGCGTGTCTATGTGTGTTTGTGTGTGTGAGTGTGTGTGTGTGTGTTCGTTTGCGTGTGTGATGTTTATGTTCACAGCTGGACTTGTGCTTAAATAACAAATGTCTAATGTCAACATCTTGCATATTTTCCATCAACCATTTCGATGATTCTAAAACAAAAACTCGGATCTTCGTTATATGTTTTCTTTTAAAAGACACGGCACACGAAACAATTTATTGATTATTTTTCTTGCAGTATTTCAAGTCTGATCAATACGCTCTAGCGCTGTCCACATGCTAACTCAATTGTCATGGGAAGTAGGGCATTTATTTCTGTAAAACCTCAGTCGAAAAAAAGAAATTATTACATTAAATTTAAATTGTTCTTAAAATTCTGAACATTGGGACAAGTGAAGCCACGATTTGGTTAATATTGGAGAAAGTAATATATTAACTGGATGCGTCAAGGAGGCGAGCGTGGTATAAATATGGCATTTAAGCATGAAAGTGCAATAGCCTTGTACGAGGAAGTGGTCCCTTGGTAAGATGTAGGGATATCGCCTTGTATGAGAAAGTGGTCCCTTGGTAAGATGTAGGGCTATCGACCTGTATGAGGAAGTGGTCCCTAGGTAAGATGTAGGGCTATCTATCGCATTGTATGAGGCGGTGGTCCCTTGGTAAGATGTAGGGCTTTCTATCGCCTTGTATGAGGCTGTGGTCCCTTGGTAAGATGTAGGACTAACCCCTTGTATGAGGCGGTGGTCCCTTGGTAAGATGTAGGGCTATCTATCGCTTTGTATGAGGCGGTGGTCCCTTGGTAAGATGTAGGGCTATCTATCGCTTTGTATGAGGCGGTGGTCCCTTGGTAAGATGTAGGGCTATCTATCGCTTTGTATGAGGCGGTGGTCCCTTGTTAACATGTATAGCTATCGCCTTGTATGAGGAAGTGGTCCCTTGGTAAGATGTAGGACTATCGCCTTGTTTGAGGAAGTGGTCCCTTGGTAAGATGTTGGGCTATCTATCGCCTTGTATGAGGAAGTGGTCCCTTGGTAAGATGTAGGGCTATCGCCTTGTATGAGGCGGTGGTCCCTTGGTAAGATGTAGGACTATCGCCTTGTATGAGAAAGTGGTCCCTTGGTAAGATGTTGGGCTATCTATCGCCTTGTATGAGGAAGTGGTCCCTTGGTAAGATGTAGGGCTATCGCCTTGTATGAGGCGGTGGTCCCTTGGTAAGATGTAGGACTATCGCCTTGTATGAGGAAGTGGTCCCTTGGTAAGATGTTGGGCTGATTATCGCCTTGTATGAGGAAGTGGTCCCTTGGTAAAATGTAGGACTATCGCCTTGTATGAGGAAGTGGTCCCTTGGTAAGATGTAGGGCTATCTATCGCCTTGTATGAGGCGGTGGTCCCTTGGTAAGATGTAGGGCTATCGCCTTGTATGAGGAAGTGGTCCCTTGGTAAGATGTAGGGCTATCTATCGCCTTGTATGAGGAAGTGGTCCCTAGGTAAGATGTAGGGCTATCGCTTTAATGGTCATGACTTTTATTCCCGGGATTAGAGTTATTAAAAATTGTTATATTTATTATTATACTTAAAATTACTTTTTGTTATTGTTTAAACAATATTTAAATTTAATGGTCTCATGCTATAATTGTTTCGCTGTTTTATTTAGCAGCCTGGACTAATCTACTAAAGGAAGAACGATAATGTCTTCTTACACTTGTGGTTTTTAACAAAAATAATGGATGGAGTGAGAGAATGGTGGATGGAGTGAGAGAATGGTGGGTTGAGTGAAAGAATGGTGGATGGAGTGAAAGAATGGTGGGTGGAGTGAAATAATGGTGGGTGGATTGAAATAATGGTGGGTGGGGTGAAAGAATGGTGGATGGAGTGAAAGAATGGTGGATGGAGTGAAATAATGGTGGGTGGAGTGAAAGAATGGTGGATGGAGTGAAATAATGGTGGATGGAGTGAAATAATGGTGGGTGGAGTGAAAGAATGGTGGGTGGGGTGAAAGAATGGTGGGTGGAGCTTTGGATGAATGAACTGATTGAGTGATGGTCACATGATGGATAACAGGATAGAACGAAAGAAAAGACTATTTAAAAGAAATGAACAAACAACAAAAAACTAGCAAAAATATTTTAGAATGGGGGTGAAGGGGGCAGGGTGAGGGGGTCGAGTTAATGACCTTCAAATGGAATGCGCGAGATTGACGTTGAGTGCTCGGTGCCAGAGACCGGAAGTTTGTCAGAGTAATGACAGGGTACAGTTGCCATGGTAAATTATAGCCTCGAAACCACATGACTCAGGCGGTGCATCTATTTTCCCTCCCCGGCCTTGCACACGCGTGGAAAAGGGGGGGGGGCATGCTTCAGCCATATTGAACTGTTTGTTGTTTCTTTGCGCTTTACGTCGGGTCGTCTGCTGCCGAAGAGAGAGGAATAACATTGCCTTAACCAATAATATGTGAGTGAGACGGGGCAGAGGGGGGGGGGCGCAGGGGTATATAGTTTGCGACATTAGGATCGCGCGTGCCGCAACAATGAATCCCCGTGGATATAGTCTCTAAACCATGTGACTCTCTGTCAGTGGCCGATTCTCGTTGTAAGAAGGTTAGAGGATAATGTCTGCATCAAAGAAATGACAACGAAAAGGCTTGTTTCAACTTTGAGCACTGCCATGTTATGGAGGCAGCCATGTGCTATGGTCGTTGCTGGGCACAGCTCTAGATCAATGACGTCAACATAAAATTATCATTTTTCTTTGATGAAAACCGCTTTGAACAGTTAACTAAGAATTATTATAATCTAAATAGAAATCTTTTGTGATCTTTACTATTTTTGACTACTTTATTATTATTTTTTTAACGAAAAAAAAACGAAAACGAAAGTTGCATTACAATGATTTGAGTTTCTTTTTTGCCTATTAGCTGCTAAGACGGATGACGTCATAGGTTGGAGAGTAAAGCTTGTATTTAGACCTTGAGTTTGGATTTTTTTTTAAATAATTTTTTTTAAGGCGGTCAGAAAAGGGAACTTTTAAAAAAATATTTTGTTTAAAATTTAAAACAAAAACAAATATTTTGGATAGAATGGGCAAAAAATAAATTTTTCAAAAGTAGGTTACTCATAATTCGCTCCGAAAATTGTTGCACAAATCTCTCCTTATAGGATTTATTTTAAAAGCTTAAAAGAGAAATGTTGAATAACAATCTTCTGTTACGGCTATGTGTTACGGTCTTTTTACGCTTCAACGCTTTATCCAAAATATATTCTGAGATTTGAGTCTAAAATTTCATAATCCATCAGAATTGAAATAAAAACCCTTAATTGTAAAAGGATAACAACACGATAACACGTTATTTGTAAAAGAATAACACGATAACACGTTATTTGTGAAAGAATAACACGAGGACACGTTATTTGTAAAAGAATATACGATAACACGTTATTTGTAAAAGAATAATACGATAACACGATATTTGTAAAAGAATAACACGATAACACGTTATTTGTAAAAGAATAACACGATAACACGTTATTTGTAAAAGAATAACACGATAACACGTTATTTGTAAAAGAATAACACGATAACACGTTATTTTCAACTTTTAATTTCAAAGCCATGAAATGAAAATCTTTTGAAAGAAAATTTCCTATATATTTATATTTCCAGGAAACGCGAATGCCACAATGATAACGTAACACTGATAATGTCAAAACGACAATGTCACACTGACAATGTCACACTCACAATGTCACACTCACAATCTAGCATTGATAATATTACACCGAAAATGTCACACTGACAATGTCACACTCACAATGTCATATTAACAATGTGACACATACAATGTCACACTGACAATATCACAAATACAATGTCACACTCACAATGTCACACTCACAATGTCATATTAACGATGTCACACTTACAATCTTATATTAAAATGTCACACATACAATGTCACACTGACAATATCACACATACAATGTCGCACTCACAATGTCATATTATTAATGTCACACATACAATGCCACACTGACAATATCACACATACAATGTCACACTCACAATGTCATATTAACAATGTCACACCCACAATGTCACAATATAGCATTAATTGTACTAACAAGTGTCTGAACCAGAAGTTTCTCAAATGTTATTGACGTTAAGTTTAAACAAATCGTTTCAATGACTGTCAATGTGATACAATGTCAGAAAATAAAAACTTCCATTTATTTTAATTCCTCACTCCTAACACTAAATTTTTTTTTAAAATCCAGGTGATCAACAAATTCTCAAAGTAAAGTGTATAATGTCTTATGAATTTCACACTTTGTCTTGGAATTTTCAACACTTATCCCATAAACATAAACTTTTTAAAACATTCAATATAATGAGACCGAAAAACAATGACAAGAAAATAATAAAATAAATAAACATGTGCTATCGTCGCTAGTTACATTATCAGAACTTAAATTTTTTTATATTTGACTTTCAAGACTTCGTGGGACATTTCCTTAAACATAAAAAATCGTGCTACTTGGTTTAAAACACAATCGACAAATCCTTAATGATTGCCAAGCGATGTTGTCGAGTTACATCTTGACTCAGATATTATGTTTGTCCATGGAAATATCCAGTCATTTCAATAATAAATTTCTTAAAAACTGTTCTCTCTGATTTGACAGAAGGCAACTAAACTTTGCATCGCGCATGTTCCTGCTCACTTAGGAAGACGGCATAACCATACCCATAGACATACACATAACCATACTAATACACATACACATAACCATACCCATACACATACACATAACCATACACATACACATAACCATACACATACATACACATACACATAACCATACCCATAGACATACACATAACCATACCCATACACATACACATAACCATACCCATACACATACACATAACCATACACATACACATAAACATACCCATACACATACACATACACATAACCATAACCATAGACATACATATAACCATACCCATACACATACACATAACCATACCCATACACATAACCATACCCATACACATACACATAACCATACCCATACACATACACATAACCATACACATAACCATACCCATACACATACACATAACCATACACATACACATAACCATACACATACAACATAACCATACCATACACATACATACATAACATACCATACACATACATACAACCATACCATACACATCACATAACATACCATACATACATACATAACCATACCATACATACATACATACCATACACATACATACCATACATACATAACCATACCATACATACATACATAACATACCATACACATACACATAACCATACCATACACATACAACATACCATACCATACAACATACCATACCATACATACATACATAACATACCATACATACATACATAACCATACCATACACATACATACATACATACATACCATACATACATACATACATACCATAACATACAACATACACATACCATACCATAACATACACATACATACCATACATACATACATACATACATACACATACATACATACATACATACACATACATACATACCATAACATACACATACATACCATACATACATACATAACATACCATACACATACACATAACCATACCATAGACATACATATAGCCATACCATAGACATACACATGACATAACCATACCCTACATATAACCATAACCATACACATACACATAACCATACCCATACCATACACATAACCATACCCATAGACATACATACATAGCCATACCCATACACATGCACATAACCATACCATACACATACACATAACCATACCATACACACACACATAACCATACCATAGACATACACATAACCATACCATACATACATACATACATAGCCATACACATACACATGCACATAACCATACCCATACACATACACATAACCATACCATACACATACCATAACCATACCCATACCATACACATACACATAACCATACCATACACATACATACATAGCCATACACATACACATGCACATAACCATACCATACACATACACATAACCATACCATACACATACACATAACCATACCATACACATACACATAACCATACCATACACATACACATAACCATACCATACACACACATATACCATACACATACACATGCACATAACCATACCATACACATAACCATACCATACACACACACATAACCATACCATAGACATACACATAACCATACCATACACATATACATACCATACACATACACATGCACATAACCATACCATACACATACACATAACCATACCCATACACATACCATAACATACCATACCATACACATACACATAACCATACCCATACACATACATATAGCCATACACATACACATGCACATAACCATACCCATACACATAAACATAACCATACCATACACATACATAACCATACCATACAACATACACATAACATACCATACACATACACATAACCATACCCATACACACACATATAGCCATACACATACACATGCACATAACCATACCCATACACATAAACATACCATACACATACACATAACCATACCATAGACATACACATAACCATACCCATACTCATGCACATAACCATACACATACACATACACATAACCATACCCATACACATGCACATAACCATATACATACACATGCACATAACCATACCCATACACATACACATACACAGAACCATACACATACACATACACATAACCATACCCATAGACATACATATAGCCATACCCATAGACATACACATAACCATACCATACACATACACATACACATAACCATACCCATAGACATACATATAGCCATACCCATAGACATACACATAACCATACCCATACACATAACCATACCCATACACATACACATAACCATACCCATAGACATACACATAACCATACCCATACACATGCACATAACCATACACATACACATGCACATAACCATACACATACACATAACCATACCCATAGACATACACATGCACATAACCATACCCATACACATACATATAACCATAACCATACACATACACATACACATAACCATACCCATACCCATACACATAACCATACCCATAGACATACATATAGCCATACCCATACACATGCACATAACCATACCCATACACATACACATAACCATACCCATACACATACACATAACCATACCCATAGACATACACATGCACATAACCATACCCATACACACACATATAGCCATACACATACACATAACCATACCCATACACATACCCATACACATACACATAACCATACCCATAGACATACACATAACCATACCCATACACATGCACATAATCATACACATACACATGCACATAATCATACACATACACATACACATAACCATACCCATAGACATACACATAACCATACCCATACACATAACCATATACATACACATGCACATAACCATACCCATACACATACACATAACCATACACATACACATAACCATACCCATAGACATACATATAGCCATACCCATACCCATACACATAACCATACCCATACACATACAAAAACTATCAACATAACAGAAAAGGACAGAAAAATATAATTATCATCCTCCAATTGCTACCAATAATACAAACCCTATAGAATTTGTCATTTTTTGACAATACGCTAATAAATGAAATAAATAAAAGAAAAGGAAATACATTTCACTACCATCTAAGCATAGCGAAAATAGTGCACTGGTCTCTGGTGCAATTGAAATAAATCCCTGCCGTTCCGCCATACTACAAAGTTTGAGAAGCACTGTAGTAGAAGATAAGAATACTAACTCTATACAGTTGTCCTTTGGTTGTATACCGGATGTTGGAGCAGCATCGGATTGGGGCCTTAACTTTAAAAATTGTCTCGTTTGAAACGTGGTAAAAAGAGCTGCCTTTAGGATCATATTTGTATTCTGGATGACTATGTTCAATCGTAGGCTTCTATGATGTTCAATGCGTACGCTTCTATGGTAGAAAACGACTATTCACTTATGCAGCATGCAGTTTGTGTTCAGGCCTGGAGCCATATGAGAAAAGTGACCAAAACAGACATTGGCTTAGTGGGTCAGTGTTGATATTTTTTTTTCTTTTTTTTAAAGTCCCATAACCTTTTTTCGAGGTCGTAGGGGTTCTAATATTTCCATTAGAGCATTCTCGGGCTCAGTAGACCTTGGCGGCGCCCATCCCTCGCCAGGTCAGCGGCGGACTTTCTTAGCGTTAGTCATGCATCACCATTTTTATAGTGGCTTTAATGTAGGCTCGATCCCACGTCCCTCACCTTGTGAGGCGAGCGCACTGTTGACTTCGCTATCCAGCCGCAAGTTAATATAAGACCCAAAAAAACCCCTAAAAAATAAATAAAAAAATAATATAAAAAAATATTTTTAAAAATTATTTTTAAAAAAATACAAAAACACACCAAAAAACACAAAAAAATAATAAATAAATAAAAGTCAAAATTTACAAAGAGTAGTTTTAAAAATATTAATATTTAAAATCTATGTATATTGTTATAACAGCATCACTGGGTTCTGAAATTTAGACCCATGAATACATTAAACAACTGCTAACATTCGCGATTGTACCCATACAAAATTGACAGAAATACTTCTATTATAAGTCCCAATGAAAAGGCAATGTCACTTTTTCATGCAGATTGAGCCACACAAAGTATAAACACATTTCTTACTTTATTTTTGTAAATTTAAAAAAGAAATGTATGGTGTTGGGATGGCGGGGGGTGGGGGGGGCTGGGGGGGGGGAGAAATATTGATTTTATTTAAAAATCGTCTTCATAAAAAAATTGAAGGAGAAAGTCCACACATGAGCTCAATTATGAGTTGGAACAGAAATTTCCCTCAGTGGATGCTAGCAGACGACAAGACGTTTGCTGAGCTAAATACTGACACGTGCATGTCAGGCGAGTGGTGTTGTCTGGGTGGGGGGGGGGTGCACGGGCGTCAAGCACACTGGCAGATCAGTTGGTGTGTCGGTTACAGTGTGTGGGTACAATGTGTGGGGTAATGTGGGGGTACAGAGTGTGGGGTACAGTGTGTGGGGTACAGTGTGTGGGGTACAGAGTGTGGGGTACAGTGTGTGGGGTACGGTGTGTCAGTGTGTTGAGTAGTGTGTGGTACAGAGTGTGTGGGAACAGTGTGTGGGGTATAGTGTGTGGGCTAGTGTGTGGGTACATTGTGTGGGGTACAGTGTGTGGGGTACGGTGTGTCAGTGTGTTGAGTAGTGTGTGGTACAGAGTGTGTGGGCACAGTGTGTGGGGTATAGTGTGTGGGCTAGTGTGTGGGTACATTGTGTGGGGTACAGTGTGTGGGGTACGGTGTGTCAATGTGTTGAGTAGTGTGTGGTACAGAGTGTGTGGGCACAGTGTGTGGGGTATAGTGTGTGGGCTAGTGTGTGGGTACATTGTGTGGGGTACAGTGCAAGGGGTACGGTGCGTGGGGTAGTATGTAGGGTTGTGTGTAGGGGACAGTGTGTCGTGGAAAGTGTGTGGAGAGGAAAGTTGATGTGATGGTGAGTGTGAGGTGGTAGTGAGAGGGTGTGTGTGTGTTTGTGTGTGTGTGGTGGAGGGGGATTCGGTGCCCCGTGTTAAAGGGAATGTAATGGAAGAATGACTAACTGTGTGAGAAGGTAAGACGAATGAGTATTCACGTGTTGCTGGAACTCAACGGTACAATATTTCGGTTCAATCTTTCAAATGTACACGCAACACAAATCAGAGAAGTTTTATACTACCGCCGCAACATACAGAGAGGGTATACACCTTTACAAGGTCGTTTCTGAGGGTATTCCTGCAGAAGGGAATCAACTAAGGGTCATTTCCAAAGGATATAACCTGCAGTAGTGAATCAACCAAAGGTCATTTCCCAGGGTATAACCTGCACCAGTGAATCAACCAAAGGTCATTTCCCAGGGTATAACCTGCACCAGTGAATCAACCAAAGGTCATTTCCCAGGGTATAACCTGCACCAGTGAATCAACCAAAGGTCATTTCCCAGGGTATAACCTGCACCAGTGAATCAACCAAAGGTCATTTCACAGGGTATAACCTGCACCAGTAAATCAACCAAAGGTCATTTCCCAGAGTATAACCTGCACCAGTGAATCAACCAAAGGTCATTTCCGGGGGTAATAATAGATCAATATCCCCAGTCCACGCCACAGCGAGGAAATTAAAATTAAAAAAAATTCAAATCCATTATCTTACAATGTATAATGAAGTGTCCAGGAAGCTAATTGACCTTTGAACCTTGCCAGGCTCGCGTAAGACAATCCAGCTTTGACCTTCGTCTGTTTGTTGACTCGACGGCGCTCAAGACTTGAGAAGCTTCCAGAAAACAAAGGGGGGCAACTGCCATGAAAGGGTCTCAACAATCGAAAGAAAAAAAAAGCTGGGAACAAGAATCGATAACTGCTTACTGACTTCTGCGACACAATGTCTTTGTTTCCGCACGGTGGTTTCCCCCCTGGAGGCTATGGCTATTTTTGCAAAAGGAAATGGGAAAAAAAATGAAGCGCTAACAAGTTTATAAGTGGTTCGGATCTCATAATTGTCGTCAAATGATCGCATCTCGAAGACCGGGGCCGTGGCACAAGTTGCCCAAGTTTTACGGCGCGCGTTGCCTACAGAGCCATTCCAGGGCACTCAGCAGACGATCGAAGAGGATGTGAAAGAGCTCCGAAGGTAGATTCCCCCCTCCCCCACACCCCCCCTCCACACACACAGGCGCGTTCAAAGACGAGTGCGCGCAATTTTCTGGAAGTTTGCGCCAGGGCAAAGTGGTTTATGTCTTCAACATGGGAGCTCACCCTTGGGTGACTGGTGGAGATTTGACGTTCAGACAGGGGAGAGAAATGTTCAACTTAAAAAATATACATTAATATTAGAGTTTTTTTTCTTAATGTGATCTATAGGTGGAACGTAGGAGGAGAATTTTTTTTTAAAACGGCCGCGCATATATCTGACAAATTCCGCGCATCATTTTAGGATTACCGCGCAGCTAATTTTGTAAAATGTCACACAATACTGATGATGTGCAAATTTGCACACGAGTTTTTTGTTATTGTTTCTTTGCACATGGACCAACGAGCCTTAGAGAGAACATTGTTCCTAATAACTGTTTGGGGGGGGGATGTAAACAAGCCCTTCATATACTATCATTTGATGTTTAACTATGGGAAACTTGGTCATAATTAGTTTATTTTATTTTTTATCTACTCTGATACTATTTTGTTTCCATCTACTCTGATACTATTTTGTTTCCATCTACTATGATACTATTTTGTTTCCATCTACTCTGATACTATTTTGTTTCCATCTACTCTGATACTATTTTGTTTCCATCTACTATGATTCTCCCTCACAGCGTTCACCAGAACAACCGCCATTCCCCTCAGAACCAAAGGGACGTAACTTCGATCAAAACTTGCATACCAGCCTTCATAGAAGAACATTTGACCTTTGAAAAAAATGTCAATATTCAAGCGATAGCGACCAAATGACTTTTGACATACGTGACCCAAGATGGGGGGAGGAGGGGGGGATTTTCCACGAAACCTAAGGAGACCACAGTCCATAAATTGGTGGTGAGATGTAGCATCGCTTGACCAATGTGACGTCTCGCGTGTGACACATCGGCGGCCGTCGAAGTAGATCTCCCCCCGGGTCGCGTGCCGCGCGACCGTATATCGCCGCCATCACAGGACGCCGATCCAGTCGCGTTCGTGACGCACGAAACTAAACTGCGCATGTGCAGCAATCTGTGTCATCGGCACTTCCGTCACACGTGACCGCGACCAGTTCCGGTATTGATCAGGTTTCGCCGCCCTCTTCCCTTTCGACGCGGGGCGCTGTTCATTTGGTGGGGTGGGGGGGGGAAGCCTCTCGTGCAACGTCACGCTGGGGCGGACACACATAGCCATCAGATCACGTTTTTTAGGACAAGAAAACACTTAAACGAACTTTGGACAAGTTCAATAAAAACGAAAGTTGGACTAGTTCAATTAAAACGAAAGTTGGACTAGTTCAATTAAAACGAAAGTTGGACTAGTTCAATTAAAACGACAATTGGACTAGTTCAATAAAAACGAAAGTTGGACTAGTTCAATTAAAACGAAAGTTGGACTAGTTCAATGAAAACGACAGTTGGACCAGTTCAATGAAAACGAAAGTTGGACTAGTTCAATAAAAACGAAAGTTGGACTAGTTCAATTAAAACGAAAGTTGGACTAGTTCAATGAAAACGACAATTGGACTAGTTCAATTAAAACGACAATTGGACTAGTTCAATGAAAACGACAGTTGGACTAGTTCAATGAAAACGAAAGTTGGACTAGTTCAATTAAAACGAAAGTTGGACTAGTTCAATTAAAACGAAAGTTGGACTAGTTTAATTAAAACGAAAGTTGGACTAGTTCAATTAAAATGAAAGTTGGACTAGTTCAATAAAAACGAAAGTTGGACTAGTTCAATAAAAACGAAAGTTGGACTAGTTCAATGGAATACAGTTAATTCAATTCAGATCATCAGCAAACAAAGTTCTGTATCAAGAGTAGAAGACAACCGAAATTTCTCTGCGACAATGAAAATTATTCACTTTTAAGGACAATAAAATTACCAAGTGTTTTTGTTTGTTTGAAATATGTTTGAGATTTTACGACTTGAAGGGGTGACTGTTGAACAGAGAGATTTAAGATAATATTCAAGAAATATAAGAGCTAATCAGAGAGATTTGAGATCACATTTTGGACTTTGAGCTTTGTAGGCAAGATGTATTTTATTATATCGTTTTAATTGTCTTCGGAGAATTCTCAAAATGTGTGTGTGTGTGGTATGTGAGGATACATTTGACCCAATTTCTCCTCACTTGCTGATTAATGTCAAGTTGTTTAAAATACAAAAAGTCTTTCCGTCACACAGGCATGCCTAAATCTAACAAATGAACTCCAGCTAATTTTTTGGAGTTTGATATTTAAAATGAAGACAAAAGTTGAACGTCTCCGCGATATTCAATAAAGACAGAAGCAAAGCTAGGATATTTTGCACCCGCGAACAAACTGTAAAATTAATCGTTAATTTCGATTAAAGCCAAAAATTAAAAATTATTGCGTCATAAGTAACATTTATTAAATGTACTTGTTAAAGGTAAATACGGTATTGGACGCCCGGAAGTATTCTATATTTTATTTATTATTTTTTTAGTATACTTCCTGTTTCAAAGTTGACAGTTTTCAATTATTAAAAAAATGTACCCCTCTGCTACATAGTTACTTTAAACTATACGATTCGTGAAGTTGTTGTGCTTATAGGTCCTCAAATTAAAGCGGCATAGCTAGGGATTATTAGGGTTTTGGGGACCCGGGGTGGGGGCTTTGCCTCTTTGGGGGCTCTTCATACATGGCGGTGGCATAATATTTAATGTAAAAAATTGTTTCGGAAACTACTTTGGCGGCCGGGGGACTTTCGAATCTGGACCCCACTCCCCTCCCCTAGCTACGCCACTGTCAAAGTATATAAATATTAAATATTTAAGATATAACACTTCCCAGTAACTCTAAAATTGACGTTTCCGATAACATAAAATTGTGTGTGTCTTCTAACCTTGATTTTGATTCAACATTAGCTCAATTATGTAGCCGAGGGGTACATATTAAATAACTGAGAACGGTTAACTTTGAAACAGGAAGTAGACTAAAAAAATTAATAAATAAAATACAGAATACATGTACTTCCAAACGTCCAATGCCGTAGCTACCATTCGAAATCGAAATATCACTGGGATTTCTCCTTCATAAGTCATATTTAACCAACTACGCAAAAAAGACAAGTGTGTTGACATTGTTTGGTTCAAGTGATGAGCGGGTCTTATTGACAATATAACCAGCCGAGCTGAACAATCATTCACATGGAACTGAGGTAACTGGTATGCACAAAACGTTATTGGAAACGTATGACAATTTCGGATATCGATGTTCATTAAGTTTCCACCATTGTAGATGGTCAACGGATTCAGAAACTTTCATCTCCATTTTGTAACGCAGTAATTCATGAGAAGAGCTGTTGTTCTTTTCTTTCTCTGAGTCAAGACACCATTACTGCCATTTGATTAATACGCTTTTCATTTGTTTTGATAAGTAAGCGAAGTGTTAGAACCATGGTAGGCAAAAGATTTCTCACAATGCATGCAATAAACTTTATCAACATTTTGAACATTCCCGTCAGTCAATAGTTAAAAACCAAAATGTTCGTGTTATCGTCAGGAAATGTGTTTATATTTTTTGGCCGCCAATTCTTTAACTATTTGACTTCCAATACATTTGTAAGTGATAGGTCGATACATCGTTAAAAATATTTAATAGCTAAACTTTTTTAACGATTAGTCGATTAATTAATCGTTAAATTTTGCAGCCCTACTGACAACGGATTCGTAGATGAATGCATTGCCGAGCAGCTAGATGGTAATATGGATACTTAAGTTTAGATGACCTTATAGGAGTTGATGTATGTGTGTACACGAATAGTTGAGTAGATGTTTAAATTAGGAGATGAAAATAAACAGATACACCGACGAAGTCTATGTACAATAAAGTAGTCAGAGATTAATCTAGAAGCTACAACTAGGATACCAGTGACTTGCTGCCAACGTCCGAAATAACTCCAAGGCATGAATGAGAGATGGGGCAACACTCTCAACAAATTCAACAGATTGACAAAAGCAAGCTGAGGGAATGAGAGATGGGCAACACTCTCAACCAATTCAACAGATAGAAAAAAAGCAAGCTGAGGGAATGAGAGATGGGCAACACTCTCAACAAATTCAACAGATAGAAAAAACAAGCTGCATGAGGGAATGAGAGATGGAGTAACACTCTCGACAAATTCAACAGATAGAAAAAAGCAAGCTGAGGGAATGAGAGATGGGGCAACACTCTCAACCAATTCAACAGATAGAAAAAAGCAAGCTGAGGGAATGAGAGATGGGCAACACTCTCAACAAATTCAACAGATAGAAAAAAGCAAGCTGAGGGAATGGGAGATGGGGCAACACTCTCGACAAATTCAACAGATAGAAAAAAGCAAGCTTAGGGAATGGGAGATGGGGCAACACTTTCAACAAAATCAACAGATAGAAAATGCAAGCTGAGGGAATGAGAGATGGGGCAACACTCTCAACAAATTCAACAGATAGAAAAAAGCAAGCTGAGGGAATGAGAGATGGGGCAACACTCTCAACAAAATCAACAGAAAGAAAAAAGCAAACTGAGGGAATGAGAGATGGGATAACACTCTCAACAAATTCAACAGAAAGAAAAAAGCAAGCTGAGGGAATGAGAGATGGGGCAACGCTCTCAACAAATTCAACAGATAGAAAGAAAGCAAGCTGAGGGAATGAGAGATGGGGCAACGCTCTCAACAAATTCAACAGATAGAAAAAAGCAAGCTGAGGGAATGAGAGATGGGCAACACTCTCAACAAATTCAACAGATAGAAAAAACAAGCTGCATGAGGGAATGAGAGATGGAGTAACACTCTCGACAAATTCAACAGATAGAAAAAAGCAAGCTGATGGAATGAGAGATGGGGCAACACTCTCAACCAATTCAACAGATAGAAAAAAGCAAGCTGAGGGAATGAGAGATGGGCAACACTCTCAACAAATTCAACAGATAGAAAAAACAAGCTGCATGAGGGAATGAGAGATGGAGTAACACTCTCGACAAATTCAACAGATAGAAAAAAGCAAGCTGAGGGAATGAGAGATGGGGCAACACTCTCAACCAATTCAACAGATAGAAAAAAGCAAGCTGAGGGAATGAGAGATGGGCAACACTCTCAACAAATTCAACAGATAGAAAAAAGCAAGCTGAGGGAATGGGAGATGGGGCAACACTCTCGACAAATTCAACAGATAGAAAAAAACAAGCTGCATGAGGGAATGAGAGATGGAGTAACACTCTCGACAAATTCAACAGATAGAAAAAAAGCAAGCTGAGGGAATGAGAGATGGGGCAACACTCTCAACCAATTCAACAGATAGAAAAAAGCAAGCTGAGGGAATGAGAGATGGGTAACACTCTCAACAAATTCAACAGATAGAAAAAAGCAAGCTGAGGGAATGGGAGATGGGGCAACACTCTCGACAAATTCAACAGATAGAAAAAAGCAAGCTGAGGGAATGGGAGATGGGGCAACACTTTCAACAAAATCAACAGATAGAAAAAGCAAGCTGAGGGAATGAGAGATGGGGCAACACTCTCAACAAAATCAACAGAAAGAAAAAAGCAAACTGAGGGAATGAGAGATGGGATAACACTCTCAACAAATTCAACAGAAAGAAAAAAGCAAGCTGAGGGAATGAGAGATGGGGCAACGCTCTCAACAAATTCAACAGATAGAAAGAAAGCAAGCTGAGGGAATGAGAGATGGGGCAACGCTCTCAACAAATTCAACAGATAGAAAAAAGCAAACTTAGGGAATGAGAGAGCGCGACGTGAATGGCATGAGTAATACATTCAACAGATAGAAAGCGAAAGAGTCGCAGAGCGAAAGTTGGAGTTCCAGAATGCCAGGCATAAAATTGGCTCCAATTTGGGGCTCGCTTCCTGCTGGCTGGAGGTAGATGATTGCCTATGATTGCCCATGATTGTCTCTGATTGCCCATGATTGGCCTTTCCATCTCGGGCCGGCCTAAGCTTGGATCGCAGTGGCTGCGGCTCAAAAGACAACACAATACGGCGTCCCGACTAAAAAGCCCACAGCTTTCTCTGCTCCTGGCGTTCACTCCCCCCCCCACCCCCGGTCCGCTTCCCCCTCATCACATCTAGCTCACACACTGTTGGTATTATAAACGTGGGGTCGTGTTTGCTCCCCCCCTCACCCATGGTATCTTGTTAGTTCTCTATTCTACTTTTTTTGCGGTACTATCCCCCCCCCCGCCCCAAACCCCATGAACATAAAAGTTTGATCCCTTCAATACGCGGTTCCCTCCCTCTGATAGACGAGGACATTGGGATATTTTACCATCAATGCCCGGGGTGTAAGGGTGAATAGCGTAAGACATGTGTTCGTCCTTCTCCATCAGAATCGATGGAACTGTGTCAGGAATTATAGGATTCAGCATCGTTCAGCTTGTTAGGACTATGTGAACTATTCTGTGTGGGGATGGGGGGTGGGGGACACACATCAAATATAAATAGGGCTGTTAACGATTAATTGAAATTTAATCGTTAACTTTTGAAAAAGTAACGATTAAATACTCGTTAATTTCGATTAAAGCCAAAAATTAAAATTTATGATGTCATAAGTAACACTTATTAAACGTTCTTGTTCAAAATCTAAATAGCACTGGGATGTCTCCTTTATATGTCATCTTTTAACCAACTGCGCAAAAGGACAAGTGTGTTGACATTATTTGGTTCAAGTGATGAGCGGGTCTAATTGACAATATAACCAGCCGAGCTGAACAATCATTCACGTGGAACTGAGGTAACTGGTATGCACAAAACAGTCTTGGCAAGGAATGACGTTATCAGATATAGTTGTTCATTAAGTTTCCACCATTGTAGAGGGTTAATGGATTCAGGAACTTTCATCTCAGACTCCATTACTGCCATTAGCTTAATACGCGGTTTGATAAGTAGGCGAAGTGTTAGAACCATGGTAGACAAACTTTATCAACATTATGAACATTCCCGTCAGTCAATAGTTTAAAACCGAAATGTTTGTGTAATCGTAAGGGTATTTATTAAATATCGGCCACTGTTTTTAAAAAAAAACTTTTTGACTAACACTAATTTTAAGTGATGGGTCGATTAATCGTTAAAAATAATTTAATAGTTAAAATTTTTAACGATTAATCGAGAAATTAATCGTTAATTTCCGCAGCCCTAAATCGAGAAATTAATAGTTAATTTCCGCAACCCTCAATATAAACATACGAAATTAAAGCCACAATGTTCTTTGAAACATATATTGATTACTTTTTACTTAAATCAGCCCAATATGTTTTTGAATGATACAATATCTACAGTTGTCCATGGGTGAAAAGATTTTTTTATGTACTATTAGGGGTGCGGAAATAAACGATTAATTTCTCGATTAATCGTTAAAAATTTTAATTATTCAATTTGGTGGATTTACAGAAGATGCATATTCTATTACAGGTCTCACCAAAGTGAGGTAGCATTTTAGTTTTATATCTCTGTTACATTTGTTAAAGTTTCTATTTATAAAGCCTAAGGTTTTGTTTGATTTTTTAAATAACTTTATTGACATGGGGATTCCATGATAATTTCTCATTTATTAAGACTCCCAAGTATTTTGCATCTTTAGTCTGGGTCAGTTATTTTCCATGAATGTAATATTTTGAATTTATTTGTGTCTTTTTCTTTGTTACTCTTAACAGTTGACACTTTTCTGGGTGGAAAGACATACTCCCTTTAGTTCCGGATGTAATCAATTCATCTAAGTCTTTTTGTAAAATTTTGCTGTCTTGTTCTGATTTAATTGTTCTATAGATTATGCAATCATCAGCAAATAACCTAACTTTTGTTCCTGTTGAGATGTTGTTAAGTAAATCACTTATATAAATTAAAAAGTTAAGATTAATAACAAATTGTTAAAAATAATTAACTATTTTGTTATCATTCATAGCTTTTTCAACAATAATAAACAAACAACAACAAAAAATGTCTAAAACATGCATTCACTTTTCTCCCTGGATGTCCATTTCTGTCTTCCTTGAATTTTTTTTATTTAAAGTTGGATGTCTATATTATTTTTTAAAGGTTGGAAGTCTATATTATTTTTTAAAAGTTGGATGTCTATATTATTTTTTAAAAGTTGGATGTCTATATTATTTTTTTTAAGTTGGATGTCTATATTATTTTTTAAAAGTTGGATGTCTATATTACTTTTTTAAAGTTGGATGTCTATATTATTTTTTTTTAAGTTGGATGTCTATATTATTTTTTTAAGTTGGATGTCTATATTATTTTTTTAAAGTTGGATGTCTATATTATTTTTTAAAATTTCCTGCCGCCCCCTTCTGAATACCATTCCGTCTTTGGTCAAAAAAAGGGAGGCATCTTGACTATTTGTCCAGATTGGAAAGAAGAAGAATATGTTAAAAACGGCGGCTGTGGTTTCGTGGGCGTAAATTTCTTCGGGAAATTTTTACCCAAGCCCTCATTTAAGGGCGTAACACTGGTGCGGGGCTGAGTAGGTACCTAAAAAAAACACTATTTACTCGTTGTTTCATTGGTAAGTTGCTGCCAAAGGACAAGCATCGAACTCTAGGCTTTAACGATACAGTAAGTATCACTTTAGGGCGTGTGTTTGCGTGCGTACATCTGTGGAGAATTGTGTGTGTATATGTACGTAAAATGTAAGTATAAGTTGTTAAATGATTGATCCAATTTCAAGGCGGATCTGTGCTGAAAAGAGTTACGTTGTACTCCAGCAAGTGCACTTGGGGGAAATCACTCCAGCTGCAAGAGGCTGCAGGTTGTTGAGTTAAGTACCTATGAAACACAAGGCTTATCTTGGAAGAGTAGTTTTCCTTTTTTAAATTATTTATTATTATTTTTTTAAAAGAAAAGTGTTACCGTTGAGAAGAGGCACTCGTAGACTCTCGGTGAACTGTAAATGGAGACACTGCATTATTACTTGGCATTATTGATTTGATAGAACAAGGAATCCCTATATGGATGTAAATGAAACCAATTGTAATACTTGTTGGCATAAATAACAGTAAGCTGCCTCTGTTTATAAAAAAAAAGTCGTTTTGTCTATTGTCTTCTGCCCTGTCAACACAGTTGTGTGTTGTGATGTTCTAGGGCCTGTCAACACAGTTGTGTGTTGTGATGTTCTAGGGCCTGTCAACACAGTTGTGTGTTGTGATGTTCTAGGGCCTGTCAACACAGTTGTGTGTTGTGATGTTCTAGGGCTGTCAACACAGTTGTGTGTTGTGATGTTCTAGGGCCTGTCAACAAAGTTGTGTGTTGTGATGTTCTAGGCCCTGTCAACACAGTTGTGTGTTGTGATGTTCTAGGGCCTTTCAACACAGTTGTGTGTTGTGATGTTCTAGGGCCTGTCAACACAGTTGTGTATTGTGATGTTCTAGGGTCTCTCAAGAAAGACTAGACTAGCATGTTCTACGCTCCATTTAACAGTTACAATTATTTCACCGATGCCCTATTAAACAAGGTTTGTGTTTTTTTCCATTTGAAACTTATCCTAACTTGTTTCGACTTGCTGGACTGTTTGAAATAACGGAGATATTTAGTTACACCCTGGTAGTCAGTTGAAATTATTTCATTAAGATATTAAGCAAACGGCCGGGTATTCTGTTGGGACATATCTCAAAAGACTTTGGTAAATTCTTCATGCTTTTGATCAGGATTAAAGAATGTGCAACTCAGCCCCTACCAGATGGCTCGATGACACAGATCATAACTTAAAGAGCGTTCCCGGGAGATATGGCTGCTGGGCCGTACATATGGGGGATAAGGTCAGAGACATTTAACAGTACATCCGGGTACTGAGATAGAGCGACCCCTGGCGGAAACTACCTGGTGCCACTCAGACACTCAACAACCTCACGGGGGCTGCGGGTCACTGGCAAAGGTGTGACACGAGGAGGGATATCGGCTGCTGATTGCATGGAGACGCCGATGAGACGCCAGTCAAACAAGAAACGACCTAATTAATTGGCACCGACATGTGCCGATAGATTCATTGTTTGTTTATCTCAATTTTATTTAGCTTGATAAAACGTTTTGGACTTAAGATATGATGTATGTAAATAGGCGTAGCATTCATGTATAATGTATATGAATATTATAAATTCGTATTAATTTACATTGAAAGCCATTTAAATTTATTTACAAAACTACAACTTTATACTTCAGCAAAACAAATGAAAAAATAATTCCCCATGTAAATTTCGGATAGGACTGCACAGTCACTCGAGGAAATGCACCTCAACTCAACAGTGATGCGCCATCGTCTCGCGACACGGAAGGATGCGATGCTCTATGGAAATAAGCGCTTAATAAAAAAATAAGAAAAACCCGTAAAAAACCAAGTTTTTGACTATAAATCCTTTATGTACGAGAAGAATTTAAAAGAATGTTCATTATAATACGCAGCGCCAGACCATCCAGAAATACAAAATTGCAGTTGTGTCGTAAAACATGTTTAATATAATGCGCACCGATCAGGAATATGTTTATAAAAAGAGGTGTCAATAAAATACGCACCTTATTGCGCGACAGAAAGGTTGTTCAATATAATACGCACCACGACGCTCTATCTCAAAAAATAGCATGATACATAGGAATAAATAAAATAATCTAAAAAATCAATAATTTAATTACGGTACATGCGATCGATCTGAAATTTTGATACATTGTTTTTATCATCGGTACAAAACTGCCTGCAAAATTTCAGCTCGCTATCTTGCGAGCAAGTGGGTTAAAAATCGATCAAAAGTTTTGGCGACAAGCAAGCAAGCAAGCAAGCAAGGTCGGTCGGTCGGTCGGCCGCAGACACCACGAGTTAATATAAAGGATTTAAAAACCCGTAAAAACAAATTTTTTGACTATAAATCCTTCTATCTTCTATCTTATCTATACAGACGCTCCTTTTATGCAGATGATAATTGCGTCCACATACCATAACAGATGATATGTTGGCAAGGGATGCATTACCCAGCCGCCTAACTAGTGTTAGGTACCCATTCGGAACTGGGTGACTCAGGGACGCCCTAGCCCCCGGGAACAAATCCTTCCCTTCACATGGATTCGAACCCGTGACTATCTGTACTCAAGTCGAGCGCGCTGCCACTCGACCACCGTGTCCACCAAATCCTTATTTACGAGACATAACTAAACGAATGTTCATTATAATACGCATCGTACGACAATCCAAAAATCCATTTTTTTTAGTTATGTCTAATATATAATTATTTATAATATAAAAAACTACTACAGTCTGCCTGCTAAATTTCACCTCGATTCGATCACGCGAAAAGGGTTATAAAAACATGTTTAACACAATGCTCACCGCGCGACAGACTAGCATGAACATGTACAGATCGGGAATATATTTTTAAAAAGTATGTTCAATATAATACGCACCGCACCGCGCGACAAGCAAATATTAAAAAGTTTGTTCAATATAATACGCAACGCGACAGTCAAGCACAAAAATGTACATGCTACATAGAGATAATCTAAAAATTCATTGATTTAATTACAATACATTCGATAGATGTAAAATTTTGATAGATCATTTTTATCGTCGCTTCGAGTCTGCCTGTAAAATTTCAGCTGCTAGCATACGGGGAAATGGGTAAAAAATCGATCCAAAGTTTTTGGGGCAAACAAGCAAACAGGCGCCAGGAGTTAATATAAAGAATTTAATTTTTTTAAACCCGTAAAAAACACAGCTTTTGACTATAAATCCTTTATTTACGAGACATAACTAAAAGTATGTTCATTATAATACGCATCACACGGTGTCTCATATTTAGAGGATGGCACGGGTTCAAAATAGCGATGTCAAAACAGCGACCGTCATAATAGCGACTTAAAAATAGCGACTGCATCAAAAGAGCGACTGTCATAACAGCGACTCCGCCACATAGCTATTCTTGTCCAACCGTTCACCTAACACAGTGGTTCCAAACTTTTTTGACATATAGACCCCTTTTCATTGTCTAAACTTTCCCAAGGAACCCAAGTGAAAAAACTACATAAATGCATAGTAAAAAATAAAAACTCCAAAAAATAGCAACATTTTGATGAAGTATTTAATGAAATTAACAATTGTGTTTAAAATAAAATTTTAAAAAATTAACTTATGCTATATATACACGCATTCATTCAAAAACAAAAAACTGCTCAGTAAAAATAAAATTTTAATCATGGTTACCCGGGAAGCTTTTTTTTAAAATATGGACATGTTTGTCCATATTTGTCCCTTGTCGAAACGTCCTGTGGTCGAACTGTCCGGGGGTTACATAATGACATGTTACGAAGGCTAGACTAAGTGACCACCACGGACCCCGTGTTATGGAGAAGGTAAATAAAGGGATTGGGGCTGAAAGAATGTAGGTACCTTAAGAAATGACTATCTGACCACATTGCCTGGGGGTGGGGTGGAGTTGGATAGGTTTGGAATGACTTGCTACCTCTGAGGAGTGGAGCATTTAACACAATCATGAATTCGCCCTTAATGTTGATTGGTTTTCAGTGTATATACTTTTTAGTGGTAAATTAATCATTGAAAATAAATATTTCATGCCGTTTTTAATTTTCAATAGATAATAATATTAAACTATATTATTTTTATTATTTTTTTTTAATTAGAAAAAAAAACAATTTTACAAGGTAAAAATGAAAAGGGTCGAAACATCCAGGGATCAAAAAGTCCTGTAGTCGAACTTTCTCTAGCTTAAAAAAAGCAGCCACACGCCACCTCTGGCCCTACCACCGCAATCCCCTAAATTAATCGACTGCATCTATGTTTGTTAATCACTATCGAGCTTTCTGCAAAAATATATTTGACTGAAGTATTAGCAGTTATAATTTTATTTTTTTCACAGAATTTTTTAAAAAACAAAATGTGTCCCGAAAATATGTTTACACTCTTTACAACACCAACATTTATTTATACACACCACCAGTTGATTGCATTTAATTTTGTATTGTCCCTTCTGTACAAAAAACCTACATGGCTTAACGTGTCTTACTTTCCTTTATTTTATAAACTCCATTGTAGGCTAGGCACAGTAAGTTTTTCAAACATTAATACAAGCAAAAGAAGAAAGTCGCTATTTTGATACAGTCACTGTTATGATGCAGTCGCTATTATGACGGTCGCTGTTTTGACAGTCACTGTGTTGATACAGTCGCTATTTTGAAGTCGCTATTATGACGGTCGCTGTTTTGACAGTCGCTATTATGACGGTCGCTGTTTTGACAGTCACTATTATGACGGTCGCTGTTTTGACAGTCGCTATTGTGACGGTCGCTGTTTTGACAGTCGCTATTATGACGGTCGCTGTATTGACAGTCGCTATTATGACGGTCGCTGTTTTGACAGTCGCTATTATGACGGTCGCTGTTTTGACAGTCGCTATTATGACATTCGCCGTTTTGAAAGTCGCTATTATGACAGTCGCTGTTTTGACAGTCGCTATTATGACGGTCGCTGTTTTGACAGTCGCTATTATGACGGTCGCTGTTTTGACAGTCGCTATTATGACAGTCGCTGTTTTGACAGTCGCTATTATGAAGGTCGCTGTTTTGACAGTCGCTATTATGACGGTCGCTGTTTTGACAGTCGCTATTATGACAGTCGCTGTTTTGACAGTCGCTATTATGACGGTCGCTGTTTTGACAGTCGCTATTATGACAGTCGCTGTTTTGACAGTCGCTATTATGACTGTCGCTGTTTTGACAGTCGCTATTATGACGTCGCTGTTTTGACAGTCGCTATTATGACGGTCGCTGTTTTGACAGTCGCTATTATGACGGTCGCTGTTTTGACAGTCGCTATTATGACAGTCGCTGTTTTGACAGTCGCTATTATGACAGTCGCTGTTTTGACAGTCGCTATTATGACGGTCACTGTTTTGACAGTCGCTATTATGACAGTCACTGTTTTGACAGTCGCTATTATGACAGTCGCTGTTTTGACAGCCGCTATTATGACAGTCGCTGTTTTGACAGTCGCTATTATGACAGTCGCTGTTTTGACAGTCGCTATTATGACGGCGCTGTTTTGACAGTCGCTATTATGACGGTCGCTGTTTTGACAGTCGCTATTATGACGATCGCTGTTTTGACAGTCGCTATTATGACGGTCGCTGTTTTGAAAGTCGCTATTATGACGGTCGCTGTTTTGACAGTCGCTATTATGACGGTCGCTGTTTTGACAGTCGCTATTATGACAGTCGCTGTTTTGACAGTCGCTATTATGACAGTCGCTGTTTTGACAGTCGCTATTATGACAGTCGCTGTTTTGACAGTCGCTATTATGACAGTCGCTGTTTTGACAGTCGCTATTATGACAGTCGCTATTATGACAGTCGCTATTATGACAGTCGCTTTTATGACGGTCGCTATTATGACAGTCGCTATTATGACAGTCGCTATTATGACGTTCGCTGTTTTGACAGTCGCTATTATGACGGTCGCTATTATGACAGTCGCTATTATGACGGTCGCTGTTTTGACAGTCGCTATTATGACAGTCGCTATTATGACAGTCGCTATTATGACAGTCGCTATTATCACGGTCGCTATATGACAGTCGCTATTATGACGGTCGCTGTTTTGACAGTCGCTATTATGACGGTCGCTGTTTTGACAGTCGCTATTCTGCCCGGATGCCTTATACTTTATAATAAAAAAACTACTACCGTCTGCTTGCTAAATTTCAGCTCGATTTGATCACGGCAAAAGGGTTATAAAACATGTTTAATATAATGCGCACCGTGCGACCGATTAGCATAAACATTTACTGCTCGGGAATATATTTTAAAAAACTATCATCAATATAACACGCACCGCACAGCGCGACAGGTAAATATAAAAAAGGTTGTGTAATATAATGCGCACTGCGACACTCTAGCACAAAAATTCACATGCTACATAGAGATACATAGAAACAATCTAAAAATTCATTTATTTAATTACAGTGCATTCGATTGATCTGAAATTATGTGGGTTATAATCGATCCAAAGTTTTTTCGGCAAACAATCAAACAATCAACCAGACGCCACGAGTTAATATAAAGGATTTAAAAATTAAGTAAAATATGAAACAAGCTTATTTTAGAAAAACTGATAAATTCATCATGTGTATTAATATCATTGCTGTTGAGAGTCTTTTGGTCGCAAGGACTACTTTATGTTACATTCTTTGTAATACTTCACATTACATCTATGTGACTAATTTATGTTACATCCCTAGGATTTCTTATGTTACATTTTTAGGAATAGTTTTCAATACATTTTTATGACTACTGTATGTTACATCCCTAGGAATACTGTATGTTACATTCTTAGGAATAATTTATATTACATGGCAAGGACTACTTTATGTTACATCCCCAGAACTTCTTTATGTTACATTTCTAGGAATACTTTTCATTACATCCTTATGACTTCTTTATGTTACATCTTTAGAACTACTTTATGTTACATTCATATGATGACTTTACATTACACCCATAGGAATTCTTATGTTAAAAGCCCTAGGATATCTTCATATTGCATCCATAGGACTACATTTTGATACAATATTATTACATGGTTTAAATTAATCGACGAGCCCACAAGATCTATCGACCAGCCCACAAGATCTATCGATCAGCACACAAGATCTATCGATCAGCCCACAAGATCTATCGACCAAATGTATTTAATGTGACACAAACCATTTGGTTCTGTTTTCTTGAACTTGGTGTACCATGGAAATCTCGGAATGTTCTAGATGAGACTGTGAGTGACAAAATGAAAGGAAGCGCTGTAAGAAACACGACGAGTCTATGACGTGACCGGGGGGGGGGTGCCTATTATTGCTTTGAGGGGATTGGTTTACTTTTAATTAGGGGTGTACTGGATTCAAGTTTTTGAAATCCGGCCGGAGCTGGATTTGGTCGGATTTATCAACTGCAATCTGACCGGTGCCGGAGCCGGCTTTGTAAAAATGGACGGATTCAGGATTTGCCGGAGCCGAGCAATTATATATATATTATGGCTCTACCGGCCAGTCGGATTGGCCGGATTCATCAAGGTAAATTTGACCGGAGCAGAAGCCGGATTTGTAAAAATGGTCAGATTCCGGATTTGCTGGAGCCGAAATCCGATACACCCCCACCTTTTTATATTAATTTTTTTCAGTTTGTATTCATGTACCTTTTTTTTTCCAACGGATTTTAAGAAATTACCGTATATACTCGTTCTATAATCCGTTCGTTCATAAGCCGACACCCCACTTTTGGAAGAGAAAAGTATTAAAAGTGTATAATAACCCGATCGCAAGCCGACCCCCCAAAAATAATAGGACAGCTTTTAAAAAATGGTACATATTTTTAAAAAAAACACAAGCTTAATCGGTCATTATGATTGTTTACGTTGTACACATGCCTATCTTTGTATTTGTGCTCTTTGTTAGGCAAGAGTTACTGGTATTTAAGAAAAAATAAAATATTTGGTAAACAGTGACGATAGCGCGTACATTAACAATCGTTGTTGAAAACAAAATTTGCAAAACAATTTATTAAAACATTCACAAAAATAAATAAAATGATTAAACAAGGTAAGTGCGGATGTTTAATAACATTTTATAGCTTCTGGTAGAGCAGTCGAATCTTGTAGAATGTATTTCATATACATGCAGAAATACGTTAATGGCCGGCTCGTAAGCCGACCCCCAACTTTTTCCCCTTGCGAACGAGTATATACGGTAGGCACAAATTGAGCTTCGATAGAACTACAATGATACCAGATAGGCTTATAATGAGCCTAAAAGGCCAATAATAAGCCATGATGCTAAACCTAGAATGAGGAAAAGGTAAACCTATCATAAACCAAAAAACCCTATCATGAGCTTAGATAGAGCTAGGTAGGACTAAAAATAGACCTATCATGATGCTAAACCTAGAATGAGGAACAGGTAGACCTATCATAAACCAAAAAACCCTATCGTGAGCTTAGATAGAACTAGGTAGGACTAAAAGTGGACCTATCATGATGCTAAAAAGCCTCTTTTTTTTGAGTCGAGGTAGAATTAATAATCATGGGTGTAAATAAGGCTAGACTGTTTATGACCCTATGCAGATCTATCACGAGTCTAGATAGGGCTATTTTTTAGCCCTAGGTAGGCTTATCATGACCTGCGGATAACCAATGATACTCGAATAGACGTGTGAATGGCACAAGTCGGGAAACCACGTGCTCCAAACTCTTTGTTCAACAAACCGGGATCCAGCAAATAAATCCAGTGTTATGATAGCAGTCACCAATGCTGGTATAATATCGACTGTAACCCTAGCGAAACTCCGCCTGTCGGGGCGTGCCTTACCCGCTGAGATCAATATGGCAGACCGGTCTCGCGAGATGTCCCCTACCAGCCGACAGGTCTGGTAGATAAACTCATCCCCTTGGCCCCCGCCCCCCACCCCAACTCCTTGTGACCAAAGGCCTACCCCCACCCACCCTTTCCTTTTCTCCGTACGGCTCCAACGTCCGCCTTGCGTTTTTTTTTCGGTGAACTTTTGTTTCAATATTTGAAAGATAATTGACTGAAACAAGGGTTACGAAATTGGACGAAATGGGAGACCTAATGGCCGTAATACATCGGCAGTGTTTGCACACGTGACTCGAGCCGTTTTACTCACGGACGTACAGACTCGCGGACAGGCTCCGAAACGCGCGGCAGCCCGTGACCTTTAGCGGCTGGTGGTTGAACCAGTGTTCTCTGTTTGTAGACTCGTTTGTCCCCGTAGTAGGACTTTCTATTTCTTGGTGCTGGGACGGAACAAAGACAATAGCGTTTGAATACCTACTGAGTCAAGAGTGCATTCAAATTCTGAACAGAAAAAATAAGGGGGGGGAGTGGGGTGCTAGTGGATTGAGTGGGGCGCTGGGGGGCTGGGGACATAAGTTGTCAATAGAATCATCGCGGTGTCAACATGCGTCGAGTCTATATCAAAATCTGATGCGACAGCTGTGTTACTTACATGAGGTCACCGCATATGTCAGGCGACGACTCATAGTTGACCTGACATGGCTCCCACTGAGATTTGGTCAAATGGTGTCTAAAAATGAATTCGTGGGGAAGGAAGGGAGACGGGACCACATCGCCCTCGGTCCCCGTACTGATAACATTCCTTGAATGTGATTCATTCCTGTAATCTTATTATTATTTTAATCATAGAGTTAAGCGGTTGGTGAAGAAATATTGCTCGGAAGAAGTTGTTGTTTCCCTAGAGCAGGGTCACCAAAGTACGGCCCGCGGGCTCTATTCGGCCCGCGATACGATTTTATCCGGCCCGCCGACGGTACTTAGTGATGAATGTGATTTATAGAACATACGGCACACGAGACATTCGTAAATTTTAAAAAATCTTTTTAGTCCCCTGCTTTGATTCACGAAAGTTTAAACTTAAAATAAGTTTTCCGTCTTGAAACGTTATGTGGTCCACGCTCGTGAATGTGTCAGCCATCCGGGCCACAATGAAAAAGTTTTGAGACTCCTGCACTAGAGGCACATAGTCCTACTAGTTTATAAAAACATTTTTGCCCAACGACAGACTTCATTTTGTGGATTTTTAAAAAAGAAAAAGAATGGTGTGTTGGGGGAGGGGGTGAAAACCATTCCAGATGTCAATACCTTAGTTACGCCCCTGAATTTAGTAGGTTGCATATATTTAGGTTCCCTATGCTAACCAACGTAAACCATTCCAACTGAAAATTGAGCCTACAGGCGTGGTATCGGGGATATCATACAAGCGATTTCCCGCCACCTTCACTTGGCTACACGACTCGTCATTGCATGGCGGAAATCTGTGTTTATCTGGGTATTTAATTGGAACACTTTAAAACGATGTCAATCAGTTATCCGGGTATTCTGTTTAAATTAATCTCAACATATTTTCGTTATTTCTACCTTAAATTAAGGAATTGGTTCTTAAAATAGTAACATTATAAAATGCGATATGACGCTTTCAAGTCTGAGAAATAACAAACGCTTAAGATATAGTTTGCCGACGGCCCTTAATGGGTGATTTCCCCTAGGTTCTCAGTTGAGCACTGTCAGTGGCGTTAACAGGGTCAAGTATAACACATCACTAAACTGTCAATTTTGCGCTACATACCAGGTGGCCTATGTAAGTAGTGACCCGTACATACCAAGTGACCCGTACTTACCAAGTGACACGTACATACCAAGTGACCCGTACATACCAAGTGACCCTTACATACCAAGTGACCCGTACTTACCAAGTGACCCGTACATACCAAGTGACCCGTACATACCAAATGACCCGTACATACCAAGTGACCCGTACTTACCAAGTGACCCGTACATACCAAGTGACCCGTACATACCAAGTGACCCGTACATAATAGTGACCCGTACATACCAAGTGACCCGTACATACCAAGTGACCCGTACATACCAAGTGACCCGTACATACCAAGTGACCCGTACATACCAAGTGACCCGTACATACCAAGTGACCCGTACATACCAAGTGACCCGTACATACCAAGAGACCCGTACCTACCAAGTGACCCGTACATACCAAGTGACCCGTACATACCAAGTGACCAGCACATACCAAGTGACCCGTACATACCAAGTGACCCGTACATACCAAGTGACCCGTACATACCAAGTGTCCCGTACTTACCAAGTGACCCGTACATACCAAGTGACCCGTACATACCAAGTGACCCTTACATACCAAGTGACCCGTACATACCAAGTGACCCGTACCTACCAAGTGACCCGTACATACCAATTGACCCTTACATACCAAGTGACCCGTACATACCAAATCAGCCGTACATACCAAGTGACCCGTACATACCAAATGACCCGTACTTACCAAGTGGCCCGTACTTACCAAGTGACCCGTACTTACCAAGTGACCCGTACTTACCAAGTGACCCGTACTTACCAAGTGACCCGTACATACCAAGTGACCGAAAACATACAAACTGACCCAGTACACTCCAACTAACCCAGTACACACCAACTGACCCAGTACACACCAACTGACCCAGTACATACCAACTGACCCTGTACACACCAACTGACCCAGTACACACCGAATGACCCAGTACACACCAACTGACCCAGTACACACCAAATGACCCAGTACACACCAACTGACCGAGTACACACCAACTGACCCAGTATACACCAACTGACCCAGTACACACCAACTGACCCTGTACCATGACTACCGTACTTATCCTAAATTCAAGCGAGATCCCCACCAGCCTTGACCTTTCGCTATGAGTTTTGGTACACGTCAGCTGTCCTGTCTCACGCGCCAACAAAATTTGTGTCACATGACAAGATCACATGATGTTTTCTACGTTGAGAGTAAACATTGTGGCTAATCGTTTGAAACTTTTCAAACCAATCTACTTTGGAATTTTGTTAACAAAAGTTTATTGTCCTTTTTTTTCCTTCTTAATAATAATTTGAAACCAAATATTTAAAGAAAAAAAAAGATGTAATTTTAATTTTAAAAATAAAATGAAAAAGAAAAAACTAATAAACTCCCGCCGGCTGGTCTACGTAATGACATACTTATAAACTCCAGTAGGCTGGTCTACGTTATGACATGCCAATAAACTCCCGTAGGCTGGTCTACGTTATGACATACCCATAAACTCCCGTAGGCTGGTCTATGTAATGACATACCAATAAACTCCCGTAGGCTGGTCACGTAATGACATACTTATAAACTCCAGTAGGCTGGTCTACGTTATGACATGCCAATAAACTCCCGTAGGCTGGTCTACGTTATGACATACCCATAAACTCCCGTAGGCTGGTCTATGTAATAACATACCAATAAACTCCCGTAGGCTGGTCTACGTTATGACATACTTATAAAATCCCGCCGGCTGGTCTACGTAATGACATACTTATAAACTCCAGTAGGCTGGTCTACGTTATGACATGCCAATAAACTCCCGTAGGCTGGTCTACGTTATGACATACCAATAAACTCCCGTAGGCTGGTCTATGTAATGAAATACCAATAAACTCCCGTAGGCTGGTCTACGTTATGACATACTTATAAAATCCCGTAGGCTGATCTACGTTATGACATACCAATAAACTCCCGTAGGCTGGTCTACGTTATGACATACCAATAAACTCCCGTAGGCTGGTCTATGTAATGACATGCCAATAAACTCCCGTAGGCTGGTCTACGTTATGACATACCAATAAACTCCCGTAGGCTGGTCTACGTTATGACATGCCAATAAACTCCTGTAGGCTGGTCTACGATATGACATACCATTAAACTCCCATAGGCTGGTCTACGTTATGACATACTTATAAACTCCCGTAGGCTGGTCTACGTAAATACATACCAATAAACTCCCGTAGGCTGGTCTACATAATGACATACCAATAAACTCCCGTTGGCTGGTCTACGTAATGACATACCAATAACCTCCCGTAGGCTGGTCTACGTAATGACATACCGTTAAACTCCCGTAGGCTGGTCTACGTTATGACATACTTATAAACTCCCGTAGGCTGGTCTACGTTATGACATACCAATAAACTCCCGTAGGCTGGTCTGCATTATGACATGCCAATAAACTCCCGTAGGCTGGTCTACGTTATGACATGCCAATAAACTCCCGTAAGCTGTTCTACGTTATGACATACCAATAAACTCCCGTAGGCTGGTCTACGTAAATACATACCAATAAACTCCCGTAGGCTGGTCTACATAATGACATACCAATAAACTCCCGTTGGCTGGTCTACGTAATGACATACCAATAACCTCCCGTAGGCTGGTCTACGTAATGACATACCGTTAAACTCCCGTAGGCTGGTCTACGTTATGACATACTTATAAACTCCCGTAGGCTGGTCTACGTTATGACATACCAATAAACTCCCGTAGGCTGGTCTGCATTATGACATGCCAATAAACTCCCGTAGGCTGGTCTACGTTATGACATGCCAATAAACTCCCGTAAGCTGTTCTACGTTATGACATACCAATAAACTCCCGTAGGCTGGTCTACGTTATGACATACTTATAAACTCCCGTAGGCTGGTCTACGTTATGACATACCAATAAACTCCCGTAGGCTGGTCTACGTTATGACATACCAATAAACTCCCGAAGGCTGGTATACGTAAAGACATACCAATAAACTCCCGTAGGCTGGTCTACGTAATGATATACCAATAAACTCCCGTAGGCTGGTCTACGTTATGACATACTTATAAACTTCCGTAGGCTGGTCTACGTAATGACATACCAATAAACTCCCGAAGGCTGGTCTACGTAATAACATACCAATAAACTCCCGAAGGCTGGTCTACGTAATGACATACCAATAAACTCCCGTAGGCTGGTCTACGTAATGACATACCAATAAACTCCCGTAGGCTGGTCTACGTTATGACATACCAATAAACTCCCGTAGGCTGGTCTACGTTATGACATACCAATAAACTACCGTAGGCTGGTCTACGTTATGACATACCAATAAACTCCCATATCCTGGTCTACGTTATGACATGCCAATAAACTCCCGTAGGCTGGTCTACGTTATGACATAACAATAAACTCCTGTAGGCTGGTCTACTTTATGACATACCAATAAACTCCCGTAGGCTGGTCTACGTTATGACATACCAATAAACTCCCGTAGGCTGGTCTACGTTATGACATACCAATAAACTCCCGTAGGCTGGTCTACGTTATGACATACCAATAAACTCCCGTAGGCTAGTCTACGTTATGACATACCAATAAACTCCCGTAGGCTGGTCTACGTTATGACATACCAATAAACTCCCGTAGGCTGGTCTACGTTATGACATACCAATAAACTCCCGTAGGCTGGTCTACGTTATGACATTCCAATAAACTCCCGTAGGCTGGTCTACGTTATGACATAACAATAAACTCCCGTAGGCTGGTCTACGTTATGACATACCAATAAACTCCCGTAGGCTGGTCTACGTTATGACATACCAATAAACTTCCGTAGGCTGGTCTACGTTATGACATACCAATAAACTCCCGTAGGCTGGTCTACGTTATGACATACCAATAAACTCCCGTAGGCTGGTCTACGTTATGACATACCAATAAACTTCCGTAGGCTGGTCTACGTTATGACATACCAATAAACTCCCGTAGGCTGGTCTACGTTATGACATACCAATAAACTCCCGTAGGCTGGTCTACGTATGAACACTGACGAACGATAATGAGATCTCTTTAAATAAAAACAAACCCGTAAAAACAAAGTTTTTGACTATAAATCCCTTATATATGAAACATAAGTAAAAGTATTTACAAATATTTACAGACTGAATCTGTCGTAACTCAAATTTGCTTCATAACCCTGGAAGGGGGGGGGTGGTAGAGGGGGAAAAGTCTGGTCACCGATTCGCTTGACCGAGCTCAGAGTGACACGTAAAATGTAAACAAAAGCACGCGGGTACGTCGATGGATCGCCTCAACGCGTCAACTCAAACTTTCACGTGGAAAAAAAAACAAAACAAACAGTGAATTTGAATTACATTCCTCATATAAGGATAAACTAAAAATGCATTAATTTAATTACGGTACGTTCGATCGATCTGAAATTTTGATACGATGCATTGTTAGGTGAGACGGGTCCGTGTGCCAAATTTTCAGCTTGATCGGATCACGGGAAGTGGGTCATTTTCGACTTTTGTTTTTCCGCCCGCCCAAGACAGAGTGAGACGCCGGTGAAGTTAATATAAGGGATTTAAAAAACAAACCCGTAAAAACAAAGTTTTTGACTATAAATCCCTTATATATGAGACATAACTAACAGTATTGATTATTTTCAAACATTTACAGACTGAATCTGTCTTAACTCAAGTTTGCTTCATAACCCTGGGGGGGTGGGTGGGAGGGGGAGAGGGGAAAAGTCTGGTCACCGATTCGCTTGACCGAGCTCAGCGTGACACGTAAAATGTAAACAAAAGCACCCCGTCGCTTCGTTGGGTCGCCTCAATGCGTCAGCTCAAACTTTCACGTGGGAAAAAAACAATAACAAACCGTGAATTTGAATTACATACCTCATATAAGGATAAACTAAAAATGCATTAATTTAATTACGGTACGTTCGATCGATCTGAAATTTTGATACGATGCATTGTTAGGTCAGACGGGTCAGAGTGCCAAATTTCAGCTCGATCGAATTACGGGAAGTGGGTCATTTTCGACTTTTGTTTTTCCGCCCGCCCATGAGATGATGAGATGATGAGACGGCCGCGAAGTAAATATAAGGGATTTAAAAACACAATATGACCGAGGCTTACAGTTGGAAAGACAGGACACTGAGCCAAGAGATGCCCCCCCCCCTCCTTTTTCCTAAACATGCGTCGCAAAATGAAAGACAAAAATCCTTTGGACAGAACAGCGAACAGAATAAGATGGGTGTTTAATTTCGGAGCGCCGGTGGGGGGGGGTGGGTGGAGGGAGGTGGAGGGGGGTTAAGGGGGGTGATAAGAAAATACAATCTTAAAAGAAAAAAAATGAAATCATGAAACAACCAAATAGATAATATTTGTATAATTTTAGATTTAGATGTACTAAAAATATTTACCCTGTTTCATGTTTGTTTATTAATAGACATGAGGGGGGGGGGTCTGGGTGTCGAGAAAGACAATCATCCCTATGTCACAGTGGGGACTGCGTGCGTGCCCAGAACCATAGATTCGTGGTGCTTACATCCGGGCATTCGCAGCCTTCTTAATTAAGGCACACTCACACGATTGCAGCCAAATGTGTTACATTATCCTGGGCCATAGACCTTCATACGTTATACAGTAATCCCTCGATTCTTCGCGGTTCATTTTTCGCGGATTCACTGCTTTCGCGAGTTTTTAAATATAGTTGAAGCACTAGAAGAGGTCCCCCGAGAAATGGAACCGCAGTCTGAAGACACGTAAAATATAGTCGTAAGGACGCGCAGTAAAAACCATTATCGCCTTCATCGTCATCATTTTTACTGCACAGCATATTCATCATCATCTTCACATCACATATAACTACGTGTACTTTGCTGTACAGTAACCGTAAACTTATCTACCGATTGTTGTTGTTGTTCGTCCGTCGATTCGACGAAGACCACTCTAGTCATCCGAGGGTTGCTGGGACTGGCTTTGTTTGTGTGTGCGCAGATGGCTGATGAGGCCAATCCTTGCACGGAAGGTTCGGGAACAGAAGGGATAAGGGACGAGTGGGACATCTCCAGGAGGGTTCACAGCACGGGCCTTTCGGGCTTGCCTCTTTTTTTTCTGCGGAGGTGATCCTGTTTGCCTCACATGACCTGGCACCTTCGTGGATGGAAGAACGCCAGGTGGAACGGTCCTTTGCAGCAAGTTCCCACGTATCTGGGTTGATGGCAAACGCTTTCAGTGAGACTTTCAGTGTGTCTTTGTAGCGTTTCTTTTGCCCACCGTGGGACCGCTGGCCATGCTGGAGCTCGCCATAGAAGAGTCTCTTTGGCAGTCTCTCGTCTGGCATTCGGACCACGTGCCCTGCCCAACGAAGCTGGGACTGCATCAGGAGTGTGAATATGCTGGGGAGACCTGCCTTGGTCAGTACCACTGTGTCTGGTATTTTATCCTGCCACTTTATGCCGAGGATCTTCCTGAGGCTTGTTGAATGAAAGTGGTTAAGCTTCCTAGCATGGCGCTGATACACAGTCCATGTTTCACACGCATATAGCAGTGTGGGGAGCACCACCGCCCTGTACACTTTCAGCTTGGTCTGGATGGTAATGCCTCTTCTGTTCCAGACATTTGGGTACAACCTGCCAAAAGTGGAGCTGGCTCTGGCAATTCTGACGCTCACTTCGTCATCGATGGTGACATTTTGAGACAGTGTGCTGCCTAGGTATGAGAACCGTTGCACTGTGTTGAGTCTCTGGCCGTTGACAGTGATGCTGGGCTCAACGTAGGGCCTTCCAGGCGCAGGCTGATGGAGGACTTCAGTCTTCTTGGTGTTGATCGTCAGACCAAAGTTTGTGCAGGCGCTGGAGAACAGGTTAACGCTGCATTGCATGTCGGCTTCTGAGGCAGCATTGAGGGCACAGTCATCAGCAAACAGGAGGTCTCTGATGATGTCTGTCATAACCTTGGTTTTTGCATGGAGCCTCCGAAGGTTGAACAGTTTGCCATCTGTGCGGTACCTCAGGTTAACACCAACACCCTCGTCTCTGAAGGCCTCTGTCAGCATGGCGGAAAACATGAGGCTAAATAGTGTTGGTGCCAGGACGCATCCCTGCTTGACCCCGTTTGTGACTGTGAAAGGATCAGAAAACTCTCCGCTGTCCTGGACTCTGGCCTGCATGCCCTCGTGGAATTGTCTCACCAAGACGATGAATTTCCTTGGGCAACCGTACTTGGCCATTATCTTCCACAGACCCTCTCTGCCAACGGTGTCAAAAGCCTTGGTCAGGTCGACATAGGTGGAGAACAGGTTGACGTTCTGCTCCTGACATTTCTCTTGTAGCTGCCTGGCAGCGAACACCATGTCGATGGTCCCTCGCTCTTTTCGGAAGCCACACTGACTTTCAGGCAGGAGTCCTTGGTCAAGGTGGACCGTGAGGCGGTTGAGCAGGATTCTGGCAAGGATCTTTCCTGCGATAGATAGCAGGGATATGCCTCTGTGGTTGTCACAAGCCTGTCTACTTCCTTTTTGCTTATAAAGATGTATGATGGAGGCATCTTTGAAGTCCTGCGGGATCGTCTCTTGCTGCCACACCAAGAGAAATAGATGGTGGAGCCTTTCAGTCAGGGCTGTTCCTCCCTCCTTGTAGACCTCAGCTGGTATGGCGTCAGAACCAGGTGCTTTGCCACTGGAGAGAAGATAAATTGCTTTCTGTGTCTCGAGCAAGGTTGGGGGGTCATCCAGTGCTTTGTTTGTGGGCACTTGGGGAAGACGATTGATGGCTTCTTCGTTGATTGTCGAAGGGCGATTTAGGATGCTTTCGAAATGTTCGGCCCACCTCTTCAAGATCTTCTCTTTGTCTGTGATGAGAGTGTTACCGTCTGCGCTGAGGAGGGGGTTTGAACCTGAGGGCGTGGGGCCATACACTTCTTTCAAAGCGTTGTAGAAGTTTTTATAGTCACGCTTGTCTGCATAGCCTTGGATCTCGTCGGCTTTGTTGCTGAGCCAATCGTCCTGCATCTGACGGAGCTTTTGCTGTACAGTCCTGCGTATGTTGTTGAGTGCAACTCTCCTTGCCGTGGACCTGGGATTATTGAGGTAAGCTTGGTGTAGGAGGTGTTTCTCATCCAATAACTGCTTGATGTCTTCGCAGTTCTCATCGAACCAGTCCTTATGTTTCCTGGTCTGGTGCCCCAGAGTCTCTGAAGCTGTGGTGTAAATCAGCTCTCTGAGTGACGCCCAGTCTGCCTCCACGTTTTGGTTGCCTGGAGAGGTAGATTTCAAGCGCTCTTCCAGAGCATCCACCAAGGACTGCTTGCAGCTGGCGGTCATTAGTTTGGCAACATTTAGCCGTTTGGGGGCTTTCTTCCCTTGCGGGCGCCGTTTCGGCTGAATGCGGATGTTGAGCTTGGTGATGATGAGGCGGTGGTCTGTCCAGCATTCAGCCCCGCACATGGACTTGGTCACTCGTACATCCTGCCTGTCCCTCTTCCTCACGATGGCGTAGTCAATAAGATGCCAGTGCTTCGAGCGGGGGTGCATCCATGACGTCCGGTTACGGGTTGGGAGGCGGAAGATCGTGTTGGTGATCAGCAGTTCATGTTCAGCGCAGGTCTGGAGTAAAAGAAGACCGTTGCTGTTGCAGTGTCCCACTCCATGATGACCAAGGACTCCTTCCCAGGCAACGTTGTCTTTGCCAACTCTTGCGTTGAAGTCGCCTAGCAAGATGAGTTTGTCCGCCTTTGGAACGTCGGCAATGACATCCGATTACGTATTGCTTAACGGTTGGTGTCCCGGCTTCGTGGATTTTCACTTATCGCGGGGGTCTCCAGTCCCCATTTAACCGAGATAAGCGAGGGTTCACTGCCCATCAATACATCAGTTACTAGGGACACAGTCTTATATGTTTTACATATTACATGAGTAACGATGTTACGGTCTGACAACATTTACAGTAATACAACAGTTCTAATGTTACAGACTCACTACTTTTACAGTAATACAACAGTTCTAATGTTACAGACTCACTACTTTTACAGTAATACAACAGTTCTAATGTTACACACTCACTACTTTTACAGTAATACAACAGTTCTAATGTTACAGGCTCACTACTTTTACAGTAATACAACAGTTCTATTGTTACAGACTCAATACTTTTACAGTAATACAACCGTTCTATTGTTACAGACTCACTACTTTTACAGTAATACAACAGTTCTAATGTTACAGACTCACTACTTTTACAGTAATACAACAGTTCTAATGTTACAGGCTCACTACTTTTACAGTAATACAACAGTTCTATTGTTACAGACTCACTACTTTTACAGTAATACAACCGTTCTATTGTTACAGGCTCACTACTTTTACAGTAATACAACAGTTCTAATGTTACAGGCTCACTACTTTTACAGTAATACAACAGTTCTAATGTTACACACTCACTACTTTTACAGTAATACAACCGTTCTATTGTTACAGGCTCACTACTTTTACAGTAATACAACAGTTCTAATGTTACAGGCTCACTACTTTTACAGTAATATAACAGTTCTAATGTTACAGGCTCACTACTTTTACAGTAATACAACAGTTCTAATGTTACAGACTCACTAATTTTACAGTAATACAACAGTTCTAATGTTACAGGCTCACTACTTTTACAGTAATACAACAGTTCTAATGTTACAGGCTCACTACTTTTACAGTAATACAACAGTTCTATTGTTACAGACTCACTACTTTTACAGTAATAAAACAGCACTTGTGTTACCGTCTCATTTATTTTACATTCAGTGTCGACCATTAATTGCAGACGACCCGACCCATCTTTGTCTCCACGAGATAGAAATACAATTGCACACAGTTATTAAGACCATGCTCTTTACTTGTTATTGCGGTGACGGTATTTATCTAATGGTGAGCTGTATAGACACATGCAATAATTGATAACAGAGGTGTCACTATGGTTGGTGTCACCCACCTGCGGTAGGCCATGGTGTCACCCCCTCACAACTTCCCCCATATACCTCCTCCGAGTCTGCCAGTTTCACATAACACGAACATACAGAATTGTACACTTTGGCGTCACCCCTTGTGATGATGTCACCTGTTGCGGTCCGCACCCACCGCACCTCTCTAATGACGCCCTTGAATGATAAGGAATCAATAGAAACTAATTACTAATGTATAACAAAGTTTAGTATTTGAATTGTATTTATTTAGTCATTGTTGGAAAGTGAGATAAAAATTATTAAATATAAATTAAGCTGATGTAAAGTAAAATGTCTGTAATATTGAACAAGAGTATTGTAATAAAAAATCTATACATAAGTCTGTATGTGAATCTGTATGTCTTTCTGTATTTGCATGTGTGAATTTTTATTTGCAGCTGTATGTGCATGTGTGAATCTGTATTTATTTCTGTTTGTGCATGTGTGAATTTGTGCTTGTAGCTGTGTGTGCATGCGTAAATCTATATTTGTGTACATGTCAATGTTAATCGATATTGATATATTTTTTGCATCTGTACTTATACCTTTAAATGTATTTTTTAAAGACACTCGATGAAAAAGTTAAAACTAATACTAGAATTTCTTCGATCATACAGAGGTTTCTGCGACCGTGACTTGTGTTCTTGTGCTGCAAAGCTAGAGTAGGTTGGATGAAGCTAGGCAGAATTGAGACAAGTTCAGGTGTGCAGAAAAAATTATTTACTTTATGTTAACACGAGCAACAAAGCCTGTCTTTTTAAAAAGAAAAATGTCACACATCATACAACAATCAAAAAGCAATACATGGGTGGGATGAGATTGAACAGTTTTAATGACATTAAACTTTTGGGGAAATTACCCCGAGGTATTATGACGTCATCATGCAACCATTTGCGTTTGAGACTAGGTCGTGCTCGTGACATCACACAAGTATTACTGCCGCGTAATTTTACATCATACAGTTCACAGTCGTTTACATTTTTGTTACAAGGGCAGAGATTATCAAATGGAATGACAGATCTTAAGTGTTCTAATTGTAACGCTGAACATTTGAAGAAATTATAATTTTGTCACTCTGTGTTTGCCCCACTGTCTAGGTGGTGTCTTCAAGCTAATCGCAAGACGTCATAATTTAAATAATAGAATTCATTAAAATTTGAATGAGCTGAAACGATTTTGATCGATTTACTGATAACGAATGGGTATCTTTCTACCCCCCCCCACACACACACACATTTTTCCCCTTTTCAAAAAAAAAGAGAGTGAGAGAGAGAGAGAGGGAGAGAGAGAGAGAGAGAGAGAGAGGGAGAGAGAGAGAGATAGATAGATAGATAGATAGAGAGAGAGAGAGAGAGAGAGAGAGAGAGAGAGAGAGAGAGAGAGAGAGAGAGAGAGAGAGAGAGAGAGAGAGAGAGAGAGAGAGAAAGAGAACATATTGTGAGTATTCAAGGACTTCTAAAGAAATTCCAATTTTTAATTAGGTATTTGTGCGTTAAGTCATTTCTTCATTCAAACCAAACTTAGAGATGAAGCTCCTGCACCAAAAAATCCTTTTTCTTTCTCCCAGACTTTAGTTATCTCACCCCCACCTCCACCACTCCCCTCTCTGTGTCGTACAGGTCAATTTTCTTGATAAAATAAATCGATGAAAGTTCAATAATCGATAATTCAGTTAGAGGTTTACCTTCAAAATCAGATTTATCCCATATTTTAGACAGATCATTTGAAGTATCTGCATATGTTATAGAATGTTACTAACTTCTTTTTTTTATATATCTAGTAATATTCGAAATTTTTTGGGTTAGAATGTCAGATCTGGTAAAAATGTTGTCTTTAATTTAGGGCTGTTAACGATTTAGTTATATTTAATCGTAAACTTTTGAAAAATTAATGATTAATTAATTCGTTAATTTCGATTAAAGCCAACAATTGAAATGTATGGTGTCATTAGTAACATTTAATAAAATACTTGTCGAAAATCGAAATAACATTGGAATGTCTTATTTATATGACATATTTTAACCAACAATGCAAACAGAGAAGTGTATTGACATTATTTGGTTCAAGTGATGAGCGGGTCTTATCAACAATATAACCAGCCGAGATGAACCATCGTTCACATAGCTTTAGATTGTCTCAGCTGAAATTTCCGATACTGTAGTGGATGTTTCGTTTGCAGGTAATATGTAAGCGAAGTTATGAGAACCATGACTTCGTAGATATTTGACAGACGCCACGCAGGAGTTTAGAATCACCACGCAGCAATTTTTTTTAAATATTGCACAAAAATGGACGTTGTGCAACTTTGCACACGAGTTGTTTTTTGTTTTTTTTTAACTTTGCATACGGACCAACGAAATTTAGACTTAGAGGGAACATTGCATGGTAGGCAAAGGATGTCTCTCAATGGACACAATAACCTTTATCAACATTTTGAACATTCGCGTCAGTCATTAGTTAAAAACCTAAATTTTTTCGTGAAATCGTCTGAAAATTAGTTTATATTTATCGGCCGAAAAATTTTACTTTTTGACTTCCAGTACATTTATAAGTGGTGGGTCGATTAATCATAAAAAATATTTTAATTGTAAATTTTTTTAACGATTAATCGAAAAATAATCGCTAATTTCCGCAGCCCTAATTTATTTAGAAGTATAGCTATCAAACTGAAGAAAACAGATGTAATTATATCCCAGGCACAATTGCGTCTTCATGAGATGGCAGGGCCGCCTCTGTAAATGTCGGCACTCCATCGAGTGAGTGATGAACGCATCTTGCTGAGGCAGGCAATTTAAAACCAAATGCTTACCTTAAGATTCAGGTTTTGAAAAAAGGTTCAGATATTACTGAACTGAGGTAGCGAGCAATTTTGAAGGTGTTCAATAATGCAGAAGCCAATAGAGCAAGAGATTCTCCGGAAGCGGTGGACATGGATTGGCCATACACTAAGTAAACCTGCCTCCAATACAACAAGGCATGCCCTCAAATGAAACCACAAAGGGAAAGCGGAAAAGAGGCCGTCCAAGAAACACTTGGCACCGAGAGTTGGAGGCAGACATCAAGAGAATTGGCCATGAATGGAAGATCCTGGACAGGCTGGCCAAGGATGGTGATGTCTGCAGGTCTCTCGTAGGTGGCCCTTGTCCTCGGAGGAATCGCAGACCCCGATGATCGGTGGATGCCTCTCGTGGACGAGAAGGCTCAACTACAATAACAACAACAATAAAAAGACTGATATATTTTATGTAACAATAGTTCTAAAAGACTGATGTATTTTATGTTACAATAGTTCTAAAAGACTGATGTATTTTATGTAACAATTAAAAGGCTTGTATAGTTCATGTAACAATACTTCTAAAAGGCTTGTATAGTTCATGTAACAATACATTTTGTACTTCTAAAAGGCTTGTATAGTTCATGTAACAATAGTTCTAAAAGGCTTGTATAGTTCATGTAACAATACTTCTAAAAGGCTTGTATAGTTCATGTAACAATACTTCTAAAAGGCTTGTATAGTTCATGTAACAATACTTCTAAAAGGCTTGTATAGTTCATGTAACAATACTTCTAAAAGGCTTGTATAGTTCATGTAACAATACTTCTAAAAGGCTTGTATAGTTTATGTAACAATAGTTCTAAATTGTCTAAGTCCTTGTCAGGGGCATCAACTCCAGATGAGTATCACGGGGAACATTTCTTGTGCAGCAATACGGAGTCCATTCATTGTCTAAAGCTTAACTAAATGTTAAAAGTAATCTAGAAGATTTCTTGAAGTTAACTTTAGAATGTGATTAAAGAAACCATTTCTGAAAAGGCAACAGCAAAATAATACCAGTGAAAAATACATCTGACTAAAAAAAGTTTATTTTCAGCAAACTGTTTTGTCTTAGAAGTAATTAACAAAAATATCCTTAGTTCACTGATCGATATTGAAATATTTCGCTAATACACACATTCGGGTAACAAGAAAACATTACTCAAGGACCGGTTTTAGGCCACTGCAAGTCATGTGTCCGCCGTGGGCCCCGCGGTTTCATTGGCCCGCCTATCCTAATTTTCACTTATTATCTTTATTAATTCCGTATCCCTACCCAAACTGGGCCTTACTCAATACGTTTCGCATACTAAGCCGCATAGGGCCCCGCAATTGCTAAGTTCGGCCCTGCAAACGTAAAACAAACGCGATATGTACTCGTTACAAACATTTTGTATTAAGACATCATGCAATAAACAATCGTCTATTTAACGGAGGCCGTTCATTGCCGCCGGAGAACTAAATCAAGCAGCACTTAATTTAGTGGTTAACTCGAGGTTTAAATGATAGCAGCACTTAACTTAGTGGTTAACTCGAGGTTTAAATGATAGCAGCACTTAACTTAGTGGTTAACTCGAGGTTTAAATGATAGCAGCACTTAATTTAGTGGTTAACTCGAGGTGTAAATGATAGCAGCACTTAATTTAGTGGTTAACTCGAGGTGTAAATGATAGCAGCACTTAATTTATTGGTTAACTCGAGGTGTAAATGATAGTTGCACTTAATTTAGTGGTTAACTCGAGGTGTCAATGATAGCAGCACTTAATTTAGTGGTTAACTCGAGGTGTCAATGATAGCAGCACTTAATTTAGTGGTTAACTCGAGGTGTAAATGATAGTCGATAATTCATCCTCTGATCATCCAACGTTTGCTACTGGTGTAAAAAAAATACCCCTTACCCCACACTCACCCACCTCACGCGGTTCTCGCTATTCTTCACGACCAGACGAGAATATTTATTCGCCCCCCCCTTTTTTTCCCCATCATCTAAATCACCCCACTATTAATCTGATGATCACCTTTAAACAATCGCAGAATGCTGACTCCCCCCCCCCGGTGAGCTAAACAACCCCCCTAAACCCACAAGTTCTGGTGAGTACCAGGTGCATAGTGTCAGTGACCAGCCCCATAAAACCGGACTGTCCAAAATTACAGTCATGAGCTGGGCAGCAGCCTGTCCTCCACACCCCCGCTGACCGGTGATGACGCTCCGTCGCCTAGCTAAACGATGATGTGTCGAGACAGACCGTAGTTTGAGACCCCGTGCCCGTACCACTCTCGAGATGGTTTTACAGCGCGGGTGGAAGTTGTTATTAGGACCACTACGAGGACTTCCTGTCGGCACTTGGCGGCAAATGGCGCGTTAGACGCAATGGTACCACTTGAGAAGTGGGGAGGTATTGGTTTTGGTGGTCGGGTGAGGTCGTGGGTACAAAGTCCACCGTAACAGCAGCTCCGAAGAGCAAGCCATCGAGTTTTGAACAAAAAACTTTTTTTTGAGTTCATGAATGAATAGTCTCCATTATTTCTTTAGAAAATCAGTCATTAAAATGTGTAATCTCATTCAGTCCTCATCATCAATCACCTACCTCCCTAAGTAACTTGATTGAGTTACCTCCCTCAGTAACTTCATTGGGTTACATCCCTTGGCCACCTCACATTTATTAACTACTTTTGATCGTTAGATTGGATTTATGATTAATTTTGTTTTAAAATTCATTTTAAAAAATAAAAATAAAGATTAAAAATTTTTTAAAAAATTCTTTTGCGCGTAAAGCGAGCTGAGAGATGTAAATACCTTTAAAAAAATATTTATTTAGTGGCAGAATTACCTTCTTAGAGGAAATTAAAATTCAGCATTGAAAGAAAACACTGTACTGAATGTACGTGAAAGTGAAATATGTATTTATGTATTTATGTATTTGAAATTAATTTTTACAAAGAGATTTACGAAATATTAAAGTATTATTATTATTATTATTATTTTATTTGCATTTAACTCCGTTTTGATAGAAAGTTTATCCCCATTTCTTAAAATTATTAATTTTGAATTTGGGACGAGTAGACTTAACTTTTATAAAAATTATTATAAACTAGGGGTTGTGGTTGACTCTTTGTTGACTAGGGGCTGACTCTTTGTTGTCAAAAGCCCAAATGTACGAAATATTAAACTTCCTAAAATGTACACCTAGTATTTTATAATTATAAATCCTCAAATCCTCTTTCTACGTCGTTCCCTTTTCCAAAATTAAAATATGAGCTAAAACAATGACGTCAAATAATATATGTTTTTGCGGCGAGAAACACCCCTCGCTTTTTTAACTGCTTTGGACTGTTGTACTATTTCAAAAATAATCTTTAATTTATAATTATTTTGCACACCTCCAGATGCACACCTTGTATTAAATCCCTTGTTGTGCTAGCCACACAATCCCTTGTTGTGCTAGCCACACAATCGCAAATATACCCTGGATATAGAAACTTGTTAACGCTGCTTCACTTGCCCCATAGGCCCGCATGGTCTGCAAAGGGGAACTTTACTTTACTAAAGTAATAAAACAAACCCGTAAAAACAAAGTTTTTGACTATAAATCCCTTATATATGAGACATAACTAACAGTATTGATTATTTTCAAACGCTACAAACATTGACAGACTGACACCGAGTGATGTCCCTTGTCTTTAATAAATGGGGGTGGGAGGTGAGGGGGTGTCGGCACGAAGGTCGGCGTTAACTCAAACTCACGTGGAAGTGGAAGAAAAAGAAAAAAAACCGTGAATTTGAATTACATACCTCATATAAGGATAAACTAAAAATGCATTAATTTAATTACGGTACGATCGATCGATCTGAAATTTTGATATGATGCATTGTTAGGTGAGTCGGGTCCGTGTGCCAAATTTCAGCTCGATCGGATTACTGGAACTGGGTCATTTTCGACTTTTCTTTTTCCGCCCGCCCAGCCCATGAGATGATGAGAGAGACGATGAGATGATGAGACGGCCGTGAAGTTAATATAAGGGATTTAAAAATATTTACTTTATAAACTAAAACAAATGCTTACGAAATATTTTTAAAAGTAAATTTACTTGGATGAACAATGAAAAAATAGAAGATGAGAGCCCCCTCCCCCCACCCGCCCCTTCCATCATAAAATGTGGTGCAGCTAACAAACGATAGTATGAGCGCAGTCAACAGAGCATCTCATAAAGTTTAACCGTTAAAGTTCAGCAAATCGACACGAGATATTAGTGAGTAGAAAGAAAACCTTAGAAAAAATTCTGCAACATCCCCCCCTCCCGACACACACACAATAAAATCAGTGAATGAGAAGCTGCAAGACAAAAATCTCGTTGATAAAATAAATGTGGTAGATTTTTATTTATTTATAATTTTTTTAAATCATTTTTTTTAAAAATGACATTTGATTGTTGGCAAATTTATTGACAAGATTTGGAAGGAAATGTCATGTCAACAAGCTGCGACAACGGCTTTGACATGCTCTTTGTGACGGGAGAGGGGGGTGATGTGTCATGTCTATTGTCCGGCCAGGTAGACACACTCAGCATGGGTCGCCGTGTACCCGCTTCTTACCCTCATTGTGCTACACCATTGTTCCAGAACCACCCTACTCACCGCGCCCAGACCGTACCCATCCTCAGCACAATGGTAGGAGGGGCCCAGACCCCCCTCCCACAGGGGGTCTCATCCCCCGGGGCCCACGGGGTCACACTCCGACATTCTGTTGCGCGGTGGGAGCGAGCCGTGGTCCCCGCGACTCGGTGGAAGGCGCCCCGACAAGAGCTCCATTGTGCTGAGAGTG
>CALYLW010000287.1:507500-577500 GCA_944989445.1 Ampullaceana balthica | reverse complement strand
GATTTGATGTAGGACGATACAACAGACAGAGATTTGATGTATACTGTTAAAAAAGGCAGATAATTGATGCATGCAGTTAAGACATTTTGCAGATAATAAAGTATGCAGACATTGGAGACAAAGCCATAAGACAAGTTGCTATTTGATATCGACTGTCACCTCTGCTTTCTTTGTCTTCAACTTCCTCATTCGCCACTCAATCGACCACATAAGCTCCCAATCTAACTGACATTTTCTCCATTCAAATCTTATCCTATATTTCTCCAACCAATCTTACTCTCCCCCCCTCCTCTCCCTTTTGTCCTCCCAACCTAGCTTACTCCTTCGACTGTCCCCTCCCCTCCTCTCCCTCTTGTTCCCCCAACCTAGCTTACTCCTCCTACTGTCCCCTCCCCTCCTCTCCCTCTTGTCCCCCAACCTAACTCACTTCTCCTATTCTCCCCCCTTCCTCTCCCTCTTGTCCCCCCAACCTAGCTTACTCCTCCTACTGTCCCCTCCCCTCCTCTCCCTCTTGTCCCCCCAACCTAGCTTACTCCTCCTACTGTCCCCTCCCCTCCTCTCCCTCTTGTCCCCCCAACCTAACTCACTCCTCCTACTGTCCCCTCCACTCCTCTCCCTCTTGTCCCCCCAACCTAACTCACTCCTCCTACTGTCCCCTCCACTCATCTCCCTCTTGTCCCCCCAACCTAAATCACTCCTCCTACTGTCCCCTCCACTCCTCTCCCTCTTATCACCCAACCTAAATCACTCCTCCTACTGTCCCCTCCAATCCTCTCCCTCTTGTCCCCACAACCTAACTCACTCCTCCTACTGTCCCCTCCACTCCTCTCCCTCTTGTCCCCCCAACCTAAATCACTACTCCTACTGTCCCCTCCACTCCTCTCCCTCTTGTTTTCCAACCTAAATCACTCCTCCTACTGTCCCCTCCACTCCTCTCCCTCTTGTCCCCCAACCTAGCTTACTCCTCCTACTGTCCCCTCCCCTCCTCTCCCTCTTGTCCCCCCAACCTAGCTTACTCCTCCTACTGTCCCCTCCACTCCTCTCCCTCTTGTCCCCCCAACCTAACTCACTCCTCCTACTGCCCCCTTCTCCTCCTCACCACCTCCCACACAATTTCCCACGTGAAAAAGTCTCCTCCATCCATCCTCACGTCGTGAGGGCAGGTCCGATAACTCATTAAGCATTACGGCATCAAACGCTGCGAGTAACCGTTCCTGCTTGTATTGACATGTCAGCCATGTTCGCTGTCCCCCAGAAGAAAGTTTGATGGACGACGTCACCATCAAAGCTCGAGATACAACCCCCCACCTCCCTGGTGTGGCACTCGTGAATTCACGTACATGTCCGAGATTTTGTGAGTTTTCAACAAAGTGTGTGAATTTTGAGGGAGGGGAGGGGGGGGGTTAGTAAGGTGGTGGTTTAAGGGGGAAAAAAAGCACCACAGACGGACAAGTTAGTAGTCAACTTATTAAATCCCTTATATTTACTTCACCGTCGTCTCTGTCGTGATTTCTGTCTTGTTCGGGCGGGTGGAAAAACATAAGTAAAAAAAAATCTTTCCCGTAATGCTATCGAGCTGAAATTTTGCACATAGACTCGTGTCACCTAACAATGCATTGATTCAAATTTTCATATCGATCGAATGTACCGTAATTAAATCAATGCAATTTTAGATTATCTCTATGTAACTCTATGTAGACGTCTGCTATGGTTGACATCCACGTGTCACATGACCACATCCTCGTGTTTTACAGCAAGGGGAGTTCAGTCATTTTCAGTAGCCTGATGTTTGTTGCGTGGTGCATATTATATTGCACATATTCAATAATTTTAGTTATGTCTCATATATAAGGGATATAGGGGACGCGGTGGTCGAGTGGCAGCGCACTGGACTGTCGTACCGATGGTCACGGGTTCGAATCCGTGTGAAGGCAAGGGTTTGTTCCCGGGGCCTAGGGCGTCCCTGAGTCACCCCGCTCCGAATGGGTACCTAACACTACATGTAGTTAGGCGGCTGGGTAATGCGTGGAACCCACAAAGCCGTGGCCTGTGAGCGCTGCATCACTTGCCAACAGATCATCTGTCATGGTCTGTGGACGCAACTATCTTCTGCATAGAAGGAGCTTCTGTATAGATAAGATAAGAAGAAGATAAGGGATTTATAGTCATACACTTTGTTTTTACGGGTTGTTTAATTTTTCACGTGTTTATTTAAATTGCACTGCCCATCTTTCCATCTGTCAGTCAGTCAGCGGCGGTCATCCTGTAGTCTAGTTGGTACTTAAAATATCTTTGTGTAACTAAAATTGTCAATCATATCGATCTCAGATGCCACTTGCTTAAAAAAAGGCAATGAAAATAACTGTAGCTTAATACACATACACACACAAACACACATATACACAAACACACACACACACACGCAAACACTGACACATACCTTTCAAGTAGTCACTAAAGTAACTCCTCCGGCGCCTCCGTGACTAACCCAAGGATTCGCTTCCCTTTTCTGTTGTAGCGTTAAATAAGCTGCCCCCGAGGGACGGTCAAGTTTTACACCCCCACCCCCGCCCCACTACAAGTTACGCTATTCCTCAAGTTCTTCACGATGCATTTAGATTCAAGCTCGCATGGTCATTTTAGGTCATAGTAGGTCATAGTAGGTCAAATTATATATAGCTCTGATTATAATTTATGTTAATCATATTAAGCAATGACTTGAAAGACTGAAGGTTTCTCACTTACAATTCACTAGAGCATATCCCAAAATTCTTCAGGCAATTTTCATCGACATCCCGTTATTTCTTGCTGTTGCGAGCTGCAATATCCCGAAATGTCTGAGCTGAATAGATTTAAGTCATTTACTTACTTCTCTGATAGGCAATGATTTTAAAAGAAAACTTTACATTTTTAAATTGGAGTAAATTTAAACTTCGAGAAACTGCTTATCAATTTTAGTTTGTTGCCTTAAAAAAAATATCAGTTAAGCTAAGTATTGTCGTGGTATACCAACCTACTCGTGGTTGGAGCAAATAAAGTCGTATGTCCTAGAGTTTCGGTAACTTTGGCCAGCCCGTTACCTCTTGTTTATCAGCAAGGGGATAAAATAAACAATTTTCTCGGGCCGAGAAATCAGCATGGCCCCTAACGAAAATAACCTTTGTCGCAGGTACAATAAATTTAATCGCTTTCTTCCGGCTGTACCTTTGAAGGCGATGCCGAGATCTTAAAAAAACAACGAACCGAATGGGGTTCGTACCGTCGGTAAAACAAGCTTTGAACTACCCGTTCAATGTTGATGCCCTCAACGTCAGGTGTTAAGCTCGTCCGTCAGATAGAGAGCCTCGTTAAAACCAAACAAGAGTTATTGTACGGTCAATCAACCCTTGCGCCATAAATGGTCACTCGCGTGACTTGGACCTGACGACTAATGTCAATATTTTTACTGGCCAATTTTGGGATTCCCGTTAGAGCCTCCTAATAAATTCTTTTACAAGTCTACTTTACGACATAGGGGCCGAGGATATATTACCAAAGGTTATTGCGTCATCACTTTACGCTGTTTAGCCATAGCCTCTTTAGTTCTAGGGTATTTGATAGCTGGTTATTACGTCATCACTTTACGCTTTTTAACCATTAGCCTCTTTGGTTCTTTCCAAAAACGTGTCTATCGCTCAGGTCATTGGGATAAATAATTCAGTTGCTATCCCAAATACCTTTAACAAGAAATTAAACATTTTTCCACACATTATGGATCAACCCAAAAGGTTAATTAAGGTCAGGAAAAAATAACATTCCGTGCCCTGAAGTATTAAGCGCCTCTGAATAGTTATATCTGTCATGTGACCATGAAGTCTGAGCATGAAGAAAAAATTATTATCAAATTGAGGGACCGTCCATAAAGTGCGTCACGCTCCAGGATAAGGGAGGGGTGTAAGAAAGTGTGACAGTTTGAGACAGGGTGGAGGGGGGGGGGTCCGGCCATGCGTGACTTCACGGTGTTTTATATTAAATTTTAATTATTTTGTCAAAAAAAAAGTATTTTGATTGAAAGTGTGACGTACTTTAGCGGGGCGAGATTTGTGACAGATTGTGACATGGGGGCGGGGGGTAAAAATTGTCAAAAATAGTGTGTCGTACTTTATGGACGGCCCCTTAGAAAAAAAGCTTTTATGTTTGTAAAAAAAGATGATGGACAATGGTCTTGTTAAGTTTTTTTTCAAGGATGTACAATTATTTTTTATAGACTTTAAGGAGATTTAAGTTAAAATGTGTTTGTTACCTATTAAAATTTTATAACTGATCTATTTCTTTACAAAGAGTTCTGTCATGAGAAAAGGTCACATCATCTGAAGAAGAAATCTCTTTTTAAAATAATTTGCTACTATGTTTTACGAAATATTTGTCCCCCAGCTCTAAAAATAGAAAATTACGCAGTGAGCTATGGCGTATTCCGCTCTTAGAAAGGAGAACCTTATTTACTAGTATACTACTGCTTTCCTATAACAAGCCATGACAGTCTCATAGAGATAAAATAGTCGCACAACTCTACAGTAAGTTAGTTGCCTCATACACACTTGCCTCGTACACAGTTGCCCCGTACACAGTTGCCCCGTACACAGTTGCCTCGTATTTAGTTGCCTCATACACAATGCCCCATAAACAACTTTCCCCGTACACAGTTGCCTCGTACACAGTTGCCTCGTACACAGTTTCCCCGTAGACAACTTGCCCCGTATACTGTTGCCTCGTACACAGTTGTCTTGTACATAGTCGCCCCGTACACAGTTGCCTGGTATACAGTTGCCCCGTTTCCCCGTTTCCCCGTACACAGCTGCCCGTACACAGTTGCCACGTACACAGTTGCCCCGTACACAGTTGCCGCGTACACAGTTGCCCCGTACACAGTTGCCCCGTACACAGTTGCCCCGTACACAGTTGCCCCGTACACAGTTGCCCCGTACACAGTTGCCCCGTACACAGTTGCCCCGTACACAGTTATGTGATGGGTGGTTCACGGTTTGTGTGGAGGATGCTCAATCTGGACACAGAATTAACCCTTTATTTGTTGAACTACAGTTGGATCATGGGTACAACAAAAAAAACAACAAAAAAAAACCTTCACTCTTCTCATTGAAAAAACAAATATCTTGTTGTCTCTTCTTTTCTCCAATACAGAAGAATATGTCGTCGTCGTCCCGCCCCCCAACGACTTAGATATACATCACGGCACTATTGGAGCCCCCCCCCCTCAGCACACATCTCTGGTCAGACGTCCAATAATATCACAGTTGCTGTCTGGCACGTGAACTGGACGATGGATCATCTTGAAAGCGATACCTGTTGCGCTTTGAAAGAGGGTGGCGTTATGGGCCGTCCTGACGTGTACAATGTCAACATTTGATTTTCTCCCAGGTGTAGCTTTGACGCCTGGTCTTTGATGTCTCTCGCCCGTCTGTTGTCAGTATACTCAAGCTCGGTCAGGTCGGCCCGTCTGGTGACGCATTAAGTCAAATTTTATTGGCATTTTAGGCCAGACTACTAGATCACAATATTAATTTTTTTTGCACCAAAATTTGTCAGCGACTTAAGAGAAAATAAAAAAAAACCGTTAAAAAAACACAAGGTTTTGACTATAAATCCTTTATGAACGAGACATAACTAAAATAACGTTTATTATAATGCACAGCGCAAGACCATCCGAAAAAACAAAATGGTAGTTATGTGTCGTAAAACATGTTAAATATAATGCGCACCGATCAGGAATATGTTTATAAAAAGTGTTGTCAATAAAATACGCACCTTATTGCGCGACAGAAAGGTTGTTCAATATAATACGCACAGCGACACTCTATTTAAAAAAATAACAATATACATAGAGATAGATAAAATAATCTAAACATTCAATAATTTAATTACAGTACATGCGATCGATCTGAAATTTTGATAAATCGTTTTTATCATCGGTACGAAACTGCCTGCAAAATTTCAACTCGCTAGCTTACGAAGAAGTGGGTTAAAAATCGATCCAAAGTTTTTTGGACAATCAAGGGCTCAGACACCACAAGTTAATATAAAGGATTTAAAAACAAACAATAATATAAAAAGAACCCGTAAAAAACTACGTTTTTGACTATAAATCCCTTTGTAGGAGACATAACTAAAAGAATGTTCATTATAATTTGCAGCGCAAGACAATCCAAAATACAAAAGTTTAGTTATGTCTCGTAAAACGTGTTTAATATAATGCGCACCGATCGGGAATCTAATACATAATCGCCCTAAGTATGCGTGTGTATCCCCGTCAAAAGGCGCGCAAAAAAGTGCTCGAAAGGCGCGCAAAAAAGGCGCGCAAAATTATTATAAATAAATTAAAAGTGTTCGCCGTAAAAAAAATATTATATGACGTGATTGTTTTAGCTCAGAACGTCAATTACCGAAACAACGCACGAACCTGTATGGGGAACAAAGCTGGACACCAGATAGTAAACTTCAATATAATCCTACGAGTATAAGAAGCTTGCGTCGGCCATCACCCACGAATCCCAGAACAAGAGTCGCTCAAATGCAGTATTACGGCTACCGATATGTCATCAGAGACGAATTTAATCCTTTCCTGAGTGCAATATAGGCCAAATGTTATTTTCTATTACAGTATTTCATACATTTCTTTGTTATTTCTGTTCATATCGTATTCTGTTCATGGCAATAAAGGCCACGTGTTTTTTTCTATTGCAATATTTGGTAATATCTTTGTTATCCCTTCTGTGGGATTTCGTTCTGCCAGCTTCAGCAGGCTTTTGAACTAGTATGTTTATAAAAGGTATCGTCAATGTAATACGCACCAAATCGCGCAACAGGAAAGTATTAATAAAAAGGTCGTTCAATATTTTACGCACCGCGACACTCTATCTCAAAAATTTAACATGATACATAGAGATAAATAAAATAAACTAAAAATTCAATAATTTAATTACAGTACATACGATCGATATGAAATTTTGATACTTCCTATTTATCATCGGCACGAGTCTGCCTGCAAAATTTCAGCTCGCTAGCTAGGAAGTGGGTTAAAAATTGATCCAAAGTTTTTTCGACAAACAAGCAAGCAATCAAAACCAGACACCACGAGTCAATATAAAGGATTTAATAACAAGAAAAAAAGAAAAAAGAATACACACACAAAACAAAGAGGCCTAGGTGAGATTGCATGGAGGCGTTAAATATTAGTCTAAAGTCAAAATTCTATATTGTGTCTGCTTGGGACAAGATGTGGGTGAGACTGCAATCATCCTTGCAGATATGCAATATATATAATATATATGTTATTTAAAACATGGTATTTATAGGGCTGGCGAGACCTCACAGAACAACGAACATGTTGAAGGAGCTCTTTCTGGTCTTTGGATAACACCGCCGCTGATTTTTTTCATTTTACTCTATATTATTATTTTTTTTATCTATTCATTATTTTTTTTAATTTTTCGTATATTTATTCGTTTTTGAAGGCATTTTAACCAAAGCGTTCGTTCTGTGACGTCTGTCAGGCCTGTACATACCTTGCCTAAATAACATATACTTTTTTTCAGCTTGGGACAAACACGATTAGTTGCGGTGTGTGTGTGTGGGGGGTGGGGGTGGGGGGGGGTGGGGGAGATACAACTTTTTCAGAGTTGGGACATTTGACAATAAAGATTAGGATACTTATACTGGCCTTTAGCATTAGCTTTTGTTCTTGTGCTTAGCATTGTGACAGCCAGGTACCACGGCCTTAAGTAGTTTATGAGAGGGAAAGAGAAACAGCGAGAGAGAGAGATGGGGGGGGGGAGAGACATAGAGAGAGAGGGGGAGAGACAGAGAGAGGGGGGTAGAGAGAGACAGAGAGACAGAGAGAGAGGGGGAGAGAGATACAGAGTGAGAGAAAGACAGAGAGAGAGACTGAGAGAGACACACACACACAGAGAAACAGAGAGAGAGACAGAGAGAGAGAGAGACAGAGAGAGAGAGACAGAGAGAGAGAGACAGAGAGTGAGAGAGAAAGAGAGGCGGATATAGAAAGGACCAGGGTGCCATCAAATAGACGTGAGAATGGTGAGAAGGAAATTGTGATGGATTGGTCACGCAAGGTGGATACGCTGAATCAATTATCACAAGAAATGCTCCTTAGTCGAAGCCACGGGGCAATAAAAAAAGATGACGACTACAAAGTGAAAAGAGAATTGGCATAGACAGAGGGAGTGAGAGAATTGGCATAGACAGAGGGAGTGAGAGAATTGGCATAGACAGAAGGAGTGAGAGAATTGGCATAGACAGAGGGAGTGAGAGAATTGGCATAGACAGAGGTAGTGAGAGAATCGGCATAGACAGAGGGAGTGAGAGAGTCGGCATAGACAGAGGGAGTGAGAGAATCGGCATAGACAGAGGTAGTGACAGAATCGGCATAGACAGAGGGAGTGAGAGAATCGGCATAGACAGAGGGAGTGAGAGAATCGGCATAGACAGAGGTAGTGACAGAATCGGCATAGACAGAGGGAGTGAGAGAATCGGCATAGACAGAGGTAGTGACAGAATCGGCATAGACAGAGGGAGTGAGAGAATCGGCATAGACAGAGGGAGTGAGAGAATCGGCATAGACAGAGGGAGTGAGAGAATCGGCATAGACAGAGGTAGTGACAGAATCGGCATAGACAGAGGGAGTGAGAGAATCGGCATAGACAGAGGGAGTGAGAGAATCGGCATAGACAGAGGTAGTGACAGAATCGGCATAGACAGAGGGAGTGACAGAATCGGCATAGACAGAGGGAGTGACAGAATCGGCATAGACAGAGGGAGTGACAGAATCGGCATAGACAGAGGGAGTGAGAGCATTGGCATAGACAGAGGGAGTGACCGAATCGGCATAGACAGAGGGAGTGAGACAATTGACAAACATAGAGAGAGTAAGAGAAGTTTCTTAGATTAAGAGAAAGGGAGAGAGAGAGTGAGAGTGAGAGAGAGAGAGAGAGTGAGAGAGAGAGAATGAGAGATTGAGAGAAAGTGAGAGAGAGCGAGAGGGTGAGAGAGTGAGAGAGAGAGAGAGAGAGAGAGAAAGAGAGAGAAGTGGCTTAGATAGATGAAGTGAGAGAAGTGCAATCGATTGCAGGAGTAGATCTGGAAAGTTTTGATTTTCCTTTTTAAAATTTTTTTTTACATAACTATTTTATCGTATAGTATGTTTTAAGAATTTAAATATAATTTTATTACTTATGTAAGTACGTATTTTATGTTTATTGTACTGATGAAGGCATTAGCCGAAACGTCTACTGTCGTGTTAGTTTAATAATAAAGCTCAATTTTTTATTTGTTTTTATGACACAATTTGTTTGTGTATTTTTGTATTTTTTGTGTTGTTGAAATTCAAACAACCAAATCCATCGCCTGTACACAATATCAGCCACCCAGCTCGTGTATCACGTACACAATATCAGCCACCCAGCTCGTGTATCACGTACACAATATCAGCCACCCAGCTCGTGTATCACGTACACAATATCAGCCACCCAGCTCGTATATCACGTACACAATATCAGCCACCCAGCTCGTATATCACGTACACAATATCAGCTACCCAGCTCGTATATCACGTACACAATATCAGCCACCCAGCTCGTATATCACGTACACAATATCAGCCACCCAGCTCGTGTATCACGTACACAATATCAGCCACCCAGCTCGTGTATCACGTACACAATATCAGCTACCCAGCTCGTGTATCACGTACACAATATCAGCCACCCAGCTCGTGTATCACGTACACAATATCAGCTACCCAGCTCGTGTATCACATTTGATATAAAAAATTGTGAAAATCAAATGGAATTATTAAAAATGAAACTTAAATAAAAAAACAAAAAAAACAAAAAAAAATAAAACAAAACAAAACAAAAACGGAAAAAAAACAACCAAATAGCATTTGGTACGTCTACTTTTCACCGTCGACCATTTGAAAAATATTTTATAGTCAGGCTACGGAAGCACCGATTAAACTCATTGCACGAGACGCCATCGAGTCGAGGCCCAGAGAAACTTAGTTTTCAGACACTATGTGAAACATCGACAGAAACTGTCGGTAATTTTAAAACAAGATTTCCCCCATGACTGGATTCTTTGAATTGACTAGAATAAAAAAAAATAAATAATAAAAAATAATTTTAAAAAGTGAGTCTCTTAACATGACAAGTCACGTGACCAGGTGACAACCAAGAGTCCGTCTATGCCCATGATTTGAGATCCTTTTGGGTCAGTTGTCCAAAAGAAATTGTTCAAGAGTTAATCAGGTCACGGGTCACTAAGTCAGTTGTTGTCTTAAATAATTTCCAAAGGTGTTTAATTTTCGGAAATTCAGAAAGGGGAGTTTAAGGTTGGGTCTATCTTTATCTACCTTTTAGCTTATAGGACTAACTATTATTATATATCTTAATCTAACCTTTTATTATATCTTAACCTAACTTTTACCTTATTTTATTATACCAGCATAGTATCTTAGCCTACCTTTTAGCATCATAATAACTTAACATAATTGTTATGTAGCTTATAGGATTAACCATCTTAACATAACTTTTAGCTGATAGGATTAACAGTCATAAAATTGTTATTGCGCATTTTAACTGTGCTGGTAAAAATAAACCCAAATAACACCAGGTCCCATTGGTGCTACATGCTTCTCAAGTTTGGGACCCACTTTAGAAATCATCCTGTACTATAAAACAAACTATCGTTCATTTTGGCAATTATCCTGAGGTGTTTTCTCCTTATCAAATCCTAGCTCGCTCCTTTGGCGACATTAACGAATGTAAACTTATGGCACACGGCGCCGCCAAGTAACCGATGTGCAGATTGTTGAATCTCCTGATTGCTCATAATTCAAATCTCTATCACACGTGCAAACAGAAACGTCTGGAAAGTAGGGTTTTCGTGGGGTATCGAATCCGATATTGAGAGCAATTCGACTTCAAAATAAGCACGCGACTACGAGTATTCCCTCCCCCCCCCCTTTTTCCGTTTTCTCGTAGCCGCCTGAGTTGACTAGGAGGCAAATGAACGCCAAACCACTTGAGCGCCCCTGAGTGGCGTCATACCAGGCAGCAAATTGCAACAATTGGGAGAAATTCAATCTTTCTTTTTTTCATCCTCCATTACAATGTAATTCCGGCGCGTGCATGCGCGTGTCGGAGCGCGCGCCTCAAATTGTCCTATCAATATAGACTCGTCTGCCCGCCCTATCTGCCCAGTTGGCTTCCAGTGAGTCCAACGATTTTTGTAGAGCGTGTGTGACAACGGCCTTCCCCCCCCCACCACCTTAACGACCAACGAGTGACATCTTGATAAGAAGATAAGCTCTCCCCCTATCCTCTTTACCATATTTACCCCCTTCTCCCCTCCCTTATTACTTTTTCAAACGTTGTCAGACTTTTATTATTATTATCATTATTAGTTTTACTTGTTGCAAAAAAAAATGTGCGCATTTCACTTCATCTCGGCCATCTTGGGGACTTATCTCTGTGTGAACGACGGAATCTTGTAACGCTGTTTTCGGACATGTTAGTCGTGTCTTGTTACCGCCGTGTTGCTCCGCCACTGGATCGTTTAGTTTTATTCGGTCGTCAGTGATTTGTCTCAACGAGAGCCATAAAAAAAAATATTAAAAAATCAACAACTTTACAGGTGTAACGTTTGTGTGTGACCGTCAGGCCGTACCTGGATATATGATGTACAACTGGATTTATTTCGGAAGGAAAAACGTTGTTTTTTCCCCATGATCTTCATGTGTCCACAGTTCATTTGGATCACCGTTAGTATAAGTCGTGCTCCTCCAGGAGACAGATTTATGATTGGAAATTTAGTTTACTGAAAATATCGCGTTTTGGTTAAACACATATTCTTTAAATAATAAGACACTGATTTATTTCCTTCTTCTTACATGTTTTTAAACAGCTCTTCAAGAATATTATTTGATTCTGGCTTATTTCGTGAGTTTATTTGGACTGACATTTGATTATAGTTTTTGAAGATGATAATTTTAATGTGAGCTTCCTCTGTTTTTTAAATAATATTAAGAAAATAAATTCCGTTTGAAGCGTAATATCAGTCACTCTATACTAGCGTCATACCATACACTCTATACTAGCGTCATATAAGTCACTATACTGGCGTCACATAAGTTACTAATAGGTTGTGCTGCGGCGCCGTAGCGCCTGCGGCGCCCACCTTTTTCAAAAGCCCAACTAACTTGTCCTTGTATGATAAATACGTAATATTAAAATTTCTTAAATGTACACAAACTATTTTATAATAGTTTTTTTTAAATTATTTTATTTTTTGGGTCAAACGCCCAAGTAACGTATCCTTGTATGATAAATACGAAATATTCCTGAAAATTATACAAAGTATTTGTATAATAATTTTTACAGTGCTAATCACCACACGATTTTTAAACTAATTTTAGAAAGCAGCGCACCAAATTACTGCACCAAAAAATAACTAATTGAGTCAATCAGCACTGCTTACAACACAAAATTAAAAAAAAACAGAGTGATGTCCCTTAGCGTTAGGCATCATACATAATTGAGCGTAAATATATATATATGATTATACTAGCGTCATATCCGTCACTCTATACTAGTGTCATATCAGTCACTCTATACTAGTGTCATATCAGTCACTCTATACTAGCTTCATATCAGTCTCGCTATACTAACGTCATATCAGTCACTCTATACTAGCGTCATATCAGTCACTCTATACTAGCGTCATATCAGTCACTCTATACTAGCGTCATATCAGTCACTCTATACTAGTGTCATATCAGTCACTCTATACTAGCGTCATATCAGTCACTCTATACTAGCATCATATCAGTCACTCTATACTAGTGTCATATCAGTCACTCTATACTAGCGTCATATCAGTCACTCTATACTAGTGTCATATCAGTCACTCTATACTAGTGTCATATCAGTCACTCTATACTAGCGTCATATCAGTCACTCTATACTAGTGTCATATCAGTCACTCTATACTAGCGTCATATCAGTCACTCTATACTAGTGTCATATCAGTCACTCTATACTAGTGTCATATCAGTCACTCTATACTAGCATCATATCAGTCACTCTATACTAGCGTCATATCAGTCACTCTATACTAGCGTCATATCAGTCACTCTATACCAGCGTCATATCAGTCACTCTATACTAGCGTCATATCAGTCACTCTATACTAGTGTCATATCAGTCACTCTATACTAGCGTCATATCAGTCACTCTATACTAGTGTCATATCAGTCACTCTATACTAGTGTCATATCAGTCACTCTATACTAGCATCATATCAGTCACTCTATACTAGTGTCATATCAGTCACTCTATACTAGCGTCATATCAGTCACTCTATACTAGTGTCATATCAGTCACTCTATACTAGTGTCATATCAGTCACTCTATACTAGCGTCATATCAGTCACTCTATACTAGCGTCATATCAGTCACTCTATACTAGCATCATATCAGTCACTCTATACTAGCGTCATATCAGTCACTCTATACTAGCGTCATATCAGTCACTCTATACTAGCGTCATATCAGTCACTCTATACTAGCGTCATATCAGTCACTCTATACTAGCGTCATATCAGTCACTCTATACTAGCGTCATATCAGTCACTCTATTCTAGCGTCAATTTCCACGTCTCCAGGAATTAGTTCTCAAAGGGGATGAAGCCGGCCAAGTCAAGCATCGCTCTTGTTGTGCTCACTTGTTATAACTTTGCACTAGGAGACACACGTTTATTAAGATAAACACAAATGATAATAAAATAATGATCATAATCATAATAATAATAGTAATTATAATAACATTGACATTTTAAATGCGCACATTTCTTGCAGTCTATTTTCGCAAACATTGCTGTGTCCATTCATTGACATTGAACTTACATCTTTGCACTCATCTGATAAAGTTCACCACTTCCGGCTTTTGGATTTTATTTCCATGGACAACTAAACAATCATCTTTAAAATCAGCTTTTTAAAAATTCATTAAACAAGAAATAAAAACTCGAATCAGTAATTAAAAGCAATTTCCATCAAGGAATTTCTGATTTTTTATCAAGGGAAATCATTCTAGATTACATTAAAAGTCGATTAAAATAAGTAATTCTGAAACAAAACACAATATGACGTCATATCCCCTCACGCTACATCACACCAATAATGTGTCCATATAATGCGCACCACGCAACAATCTAACATAATCATTCACAAAGCGGGAAAACCCCATTAACCATAGTCTTAGATTACATTAAAAGTCATTTCAAATCAATAATTTTGAAACTAAACAAAATAATTGTTTTTAAAAATTGCTTCTAAAATTACGGGAGTCGAACTAAACCGGATTTTTTTAGAATTCCTTCTCCAACATTGTTCTCAATAATATTAGCTATTGTTTGACGTTTGTTTCAACCCGATAGATGTTATGGTTGGCGAGAAATTAACAGAATATTGATATTTTTTCTGTTTTTTAAATTTTTATTTTCCAGGAAATCCAGTAAACCTTTTCAGTATTTTTTTTGGCCGTTGCATATCCTTGGGACCTCCTTAGCATATTTTCAAAGACCCAAACCCTGTATCTGGTATTGTTCAGGAGGAGTTGCAGGATCATGCTTGACAGACATTTTGAATCTATACACGCAATTTTTCCAAAGGAAAGTGCGTTGAAAATCAGCGTCTAGTCAAACCATTTCTTCATTCACAGTGTCCATTACTCTTTAAACTCATCGTCGTCATTTCAAGCTAAAATATAAGGATAAAAAGTCCTCAGACTATGTCAACGAAGCAGGAATTGAATCTTTATCAGTTGTTTGTCAAACGATGAACACTTTTTAAAAATAATTTTCCCCAGTAAGTTTAAGAGTTCAATTTCCTATAAACCAAACGTTGCCACATAAATCGTTCCCTGCCCTATAAATCGGTCTCTGCGCTATAAGTCCATCCCTGCCAAATAAATATCTGCCCTATAAATCAATATCTGCGCTATAAATCAATTTCTGGGCATATAAATCTTTGCCTTATAAATCAATCTCTGCCCTATAAATCAATCTCTGCCCTATAAATCGATCTCTACCCTATAAATCAATATCTGCCCTATAAATAGATCTCTGCCCTATAAATCAATCTCTGCCCTATAAATCGATCTCTGTCCTATAAATCGATCTCGCCCTATAAATCGATATATGCCCTATAAATCGATATATGCCCTATAAATCAATATCGCCCTATAAATCGATCTCTGCCCTATAAATCGATCTCTGCCCTATAAATCGATCTCGGCCCTGTAAATTGATCCCCTCCCTATAAAACAACCCTTTCCATATAAATCAATCCCTGTCCTATAAATCAGTATTTGACCTATAAATCCATCGCTGCCCTATATATACATCAATCCATCCCCTATAAATCAATCCATACCCTATATATATCTATCTCTGCCCTATAAATCAATCGCTGCCCTATATATAATCAATCCATGCCCTATAAATCAATCCATACCCTTTAAATATATCTCTGCCCTATAAATCTATCTCTGCCATATAAATCTATCTCTGCCCTATGAAGCTATATCTTCCCTATAAATCTATATCTTCCCTATACATCTATCTCTGCCCTATACATCTATCTCTGCCCTATAAATCTGTCTCTGCCCTATAAATCTATCTCTGCCCTATGAAGCTATATCTTCCCTATAAATCTATATCTTCCCTATACATCTATCTCTGCCATATAAATCCATCTCTGCCCCATACATCTATCTTTGCCCTATAAATCCATCTCTGCCCTATACATCTATTTCTGCCCTATAAATTAATCTCTGCAATATTTTTCGGAAAATTCGTGAACAATTTGTGGTCTATTTATCTTTATTTCGTCTATCCTTAATAGTCTATATAACTTCTCTTGTCCAGATTTCTCTCTGAATGTCTTTTTATGAATATTTATATAATAAGATATAAATAAATTAAATGGAATTTGAAATTTTTTACCACATATTGACATGGTGGCAAGTGAGTGGACAATCAGGGAAATTATATAGTTGATTAGGAAAATTTTAATGTTTTAGTGGACTATTTTTGGTAATTGGGGGCAAATATGTGTTTTTATGAATATATGTAGTTTTATGGGCAATAAAGCCTTTTTTAAATTATTATAAATAAATTAAAAAATATGTTGGGCATTGCGCCAGCCACACAATCCCCTCGTCGTGGCTATAAAAACTCGTGAACGCTGCTTCACTTGCCCCATAGACCAGCAGAGTCTGAAAATGGAAGTTTACTTTTATTAAAGAAAAAATATGTATTTAGAGAGGAAATTATATGGTTTTTATGAAATATGTAGTTTTAAGGGAAATTATACGGTTTTTATGAAATATGTAGTTTTAAGGGAAATTATATGGTTTTTATGAAATATGTAGTTTTAAGGGAAATTATATGGTTTTTATGAAATATGTAGTTTTAAGGGAAATTATATGGTTTTTATGAAATATGTAGTTTTAGGGGAAATTACATGGTTTTTATGACATATGTAGTTTTAAGGGAAATTATATTGTTTTTATGGACATATGTAGTTTTAGGTGAAGTTATGTAGTTTTTAGGAATATGTTTGGTTTTAGTGGAAATTATTTGAGTTATTAGCTGTATATGGGATTAACGTCAAATTCCCAATGCGTCAAGTAATAATGTACACTTTGCCAATCTGAAATTCGCTTTAAATTTCGTATACAATTTTTTCTTTAAATTGCGCTTTATCTAATACATAATTGCCCTACCTGTGTGTGTGTCTCCCCATCGAAAGGCGCGCAAAAAGGCGCTCGAAAGGTGCGCAAAAAGGTGCGAAAAATTATTATAAATAAATTTAAAAATTTTGCCGTTAAAAAAAAATTACGTCATTGTTTAAGCACAGAACGTGAATTACCGAAACAACGCACGAACTATGCGTGTGTGAGAGCCTTATCAGGCTTTTCCACTAGTCTAATACATAATCGCCCTTCGCATGCGTGTGTCTCCCCATCGAAAGGCGCGCAAAAAGGTGCCCGAAAGGCGCGCAAAAAGGCGCGCAAAATTATTATAAATAAATAAAAAATTTCGCCTTAAAAATATTACATGACGTCATTGTTTTAGCACAGAACGTCAATTACCGAAACAACGCACGAACTATGCGTGTGTATGAGCCTTGGCAGGCTTTTCCACTAGTATACCAATAAATGGATATCACCGTGTGGTAATGAACAAATATTCGTAAAAATACCATTTAGTTTTAATTATTGTAAAAAATAGCGAATATGCTCCAAATAATTTTAAGTACCATTTCTTCAACGTCCTACGGTAAACCGTGCAACGTTACGTTAACTTTATGACTAAGAAGACTGTAATGATTGCTGGTCCTTCAATGAATGTAAATTAATCAACGTAAAACGTTCAATAAATAATTGTAATCGTTTATTGGGCATATTGGCCAGGTTTATAAAGCTGGTTTTTGAGACTGATACTATAAATACCCTGCGATTGGAAACGAATGGCTTCGAGGAATCATTTTTAACTTTACTACAGGGCAGTAATCAGGGCCGGCCTCAGGCCATCGCAACCTATGCGGCAGCAATGGGCCCCACGCTAATTCTAGGTTTTAATTTTCAATTATTATCCTAATCCCTACCCAGACTCCCCGCATTCCGTTTCGCATAGGGTTCCGGAATTTAATAAGGCGGCCCTGTCAGTAATAGTCAGTAGACCACTGGACATTTTGACAATCATTGAATTTTTTTATTTCTACACCCCCCCCCCACACACACACGCACGCACACACACAAACACATATTGTAAAACTGTCCATTGTTTTATCCTCAAATAAGGCGCGAACTAGTGAACTAGTTATCCTACATTATTGTTCGATGATAATATTTCTTAGATGTATGAATAGAAAATGACAAAATCATTTTAGTTACAATATTAAATAAATACATTACAACGCATAAATTGTAACAAAGTCTGAAGATTTAGCCTCCATACATCGATTGATATCTAGCCTATATACATCGATTGATATCTAGCCTATATACATCGATTGATATCTAGCCTATATACATCGACTGATATCTGGCCTATATACATCGATTGATATCTAGCCTACATACATCGATTGATATCTAGCCTATATACATCGATTGATATCTAGCCTATATACATCGATTGATATCTAGCCTACATACATCGATTGATATCTAGCCTATATACATCGATTGATATCTAGCCTATATACATCGATTGATATCTAGCCTATATACATCGATTGATATCTAGCCTATATACATCGATTAATATCTAGCCTATATACATCGATTGATATCTAGCCTACATACATCGATTGATATCTAGCCTACATACATCGATTGATATCTAGCCTATATACATCGATTGATATCTATTGTGGCGCATTTTCTAGCGCGTGATCTTGTTCAAAGGTTTAAAAATAAATGTAATTTCTAATCGTGACAGCTGGGATGTTAGGAGGAGCTTAGCTTTAAAAACTGTCACGTGGGTGGAAACGAAAAAACATTGCGGGCATTGTAGTGCGTTAAATTAAATCGGGATCTTTCATTTGGAATATGAAAATTGCCTCTTGTAGTATTCCAAAGTCAACACTGATAAAAGTATTGCCATCATTTGGAACCAAAGGGTTAAATCTTCTTTAAGTATCTGTTCATCGTTTGGCAGCAAAATCCGGCAAACAGTTTTGATAATTCGGCAGACGACAAACCAGCCACGCTGCATTTCCCAAAGCAACCGGGACACTGGCCAGATTTTTCTGGGCCCGCAGGCCAAACGACCCACATCCCGAGGCCTGAAGGACATCTGGCCGGTCGTACGATGTTCCCTGGACACAACATGGGTACCTTCGTTACGGTCAAGTCTGAGAACGATGACGGCGTGTTTCTCAGGTGAGTCTTTACCTGTTGTCGTCACCTAGACCTTCCAGGCCCTGGTCAGTTATTAGTACGGGTAATAATAATAATAATAATAATTGAGAATTTATATAGCGCAGTACCGCAGCAAGAAGCTAGGCTTACAAGGCTTTACATAAAAATAAAAACACACATAAAATTATAAATCCTGTATATTAACTTGTGGTGTCTGAGCCCTTAATTGCTAGCTTGCCGAAAAAACTTTGGACCGATTTTTAACCCACTTCCTCGTAAGCTAGCGAGCTGAAATTTAATTTTGCAGTCAGTTTCGTGCCGATGATAAAAATGATGTATCACAATTTCAGATCGATCGCATTTTTTGTAATTAAATTATTGAATTTTTAGTTTATTTGATTTATTTCTATGTATCATGTTAATTCTTGAGATAGAGTGTAGCGGTGCGTATTATATTGAACGACCTTTTTAATACTTTGCTGTTGCGCGATTCGGTGCGTATTATATTGACAATACTTTTTTAAAATATATTCCCGATCGGTGCACATTATATTAAATATGTTTCACGAGAACTAAAATTTTGTATTTTTGGATTGTCTTGATCTGCGTATTATAATGAATATTCTTTTAGTTATGTCTCCTATATTAAAGATGTATAATCAAAAACTTGTTTTTTAATGGTTTTTTTTATTTAAATTTAAAACATTCATATCAAAACTACAACATATAATAACATAATGCTTCTCAAAAGCTACGTTTATCATTTAAAGAAATGTTTGATTGTTGTTTAATGAATTTTGACAGTAAAGTTTCAAGAGATGTGTTTTTAGTGCAGTCTTGAAGGCCTTCGTAGTTGGAATACAGCGAATACGTAATGGTAGAGAAATCCATTGTTTGGGGGCACAAAAAGTGAAGGACCTTTCAAAAAAAGTTTTAGTGCGTGTCTTAGGAGCAGAGAAAATACGTGTGTCTGAAGAAGAGCGTAGCTGACGAGTGGGTGAGTGGACAGAGAGAAGTTCAATAAGATAGGAACGGCATGTGCCAGAAAAGAAGTTGTGACAGAATTATTCAAAGTTAATCAGCCAGATATTTGTAAAAAAAAATTATTTATGAAATTTCTTGAAAAACTTCACGTATTTCTGCTTTCAAACTCTTTAAATTGCTCTGGGGATGGGGGTCAGCTTAGATAAAACATATTTTCGGGGAAAAGAAATGGAGACTTCATTGTCCCCACTTTTTCCATTTGTTAGAGGATGTTGTAGTTTAAGTAAAGTTGGACTGGATGAGACCAAAGAAATGAAACAAGTGAAAGTACATTGTTAAAGAAATCAAGGGGAAAAGTGATGAAAGTATAATGTCCAACAAATGTAGAACAGAAAGGGACGAAAGTAAAATGTCAAAGAGATGAAGAAAAGAAAGGGTTGAAAGTACAATGTCAACGAGAAGAAAGGGATTACAGTACAATGTCAAAGAAACTGTGGTCAGTAACGACCAGTTTTTAAGTCACTGGAGTAGAGTTGAGAGGCAAGAGACCAGGTTTTAGAGCCGGCCTGACTGGAGAACATTGTGACAGCCAAATAGGGGCAAGTAACTCGTAGACACTAACTCGGACTTTACCGTGCTTTACTGAGGTACCTCCGACACATTACCATGTATACTGCTTATTTACTTTGATATACTACTAATATACATATGATATACTACTAATATATTTCTTATATACTACTAATATACATATGATATACTACTAATATACATATGATATACTACTAATATATCTCTGATATACTACTAATATATTTCTTATATACTACTTATAAATTTCTGATATACTACTAATATATTTCAGATATACTACTAATATATTTCTAACATACTACTTACTGGACATATATATACAACTATATACTACTGATGAAATGCTGATATACTTCTAATACACGTCTGATATACTACTTATTTTACACATCTATAACTATATACATCTTATTTTACTCATATATAACTATATACATGTACTACTAATATACCTCAGATACACTACTGATATACTACTTATATTAATCATAAGCAATGTTCCCTCTAAGGTTCGATGGTGAGCAAAATAACAAACTCGTGTGCAAAGTTGCGCAGCTTCCAATTCCTCCCCCCCCCCAACCAAGGTTTTACAACTCTCCAGCACAGATACTATATTATTTTTATAATTAAAAAAATTGCTCCGCTTGAATTCTAAACTGCTGCGCGGTGCCGGTCAGATAACCGCGCAGCTGAAAGGGAACATTAATCGTAAGGTCTTGTATCACCTTATATGCCACTGATGAACTATTGATGAACTATTGAGATACGACTATTGCACCTCAGATACGCTAGTGACTCACACATTTACATGTGTATTTTGAACTCGCAGTGTCCAAGCCCATTTTGATTTACACACTTACATGTGTATTTTGAACTCGCAGTGTCCAAGGTTGTTCATTTACAGATTTATATGTGTATTTTGAACTCGCAGTGTCCAAGCCCATTTCATTTACAGATTTACATGTGTATTTTGAACTCGCAGTGTCCAAGCCCATTTCATTTACAGATTTACATGTATATTTTGAACTCGCAGTGTCCAAGCCCATTTCATTTACAGATTTAATGTGTATTTTGAACTCGCAGTGTCCAAGCCCATTTCATTTACACATTTACATGTGTATTTTGAACTCGCAGTGTCCAAGCCTGATCATTTTTGCAACGTCTGTCTTGGCTGCTGTATAATGGCTGTCGTATTTCAGTCTAAGTATTTTTCTGTATTGATCTGTGAACCTTAAAATATTTTCATTCTGTTTGTTTATGTACGGAACAATTGCCACAATTGAGATATCACATGACACGAGCACAAGGAGTACACACACTTGAGGGATAAAAGAAAAGAATAAATAAATAAACTGTAAAAGAAATAATTTGCCTAATTGTTAATACGAAAAGTGCGGGGGATTTAGTTTTCTCAACTTGGCTTCAGATGTCTAAGACGAATTGATTATCACACAGTGGAAGTTTATGTTTTTAACTATCATCTTGTGTGTGTGTGTGAGTGATTGAGTGAATGAGTGAGTGTTTAATATTGGAAATTTTCCAACGATACTTTCACCATGGTTTGGGTAAAAATACATTTAAAATTTTAAAATCTTTTAAGCTGCTCTCAAGCATGAAGTCTTCTGTTGTTAAACGCTTTAGAGACGTCAATTACATATATACATGAGCATGAGTCGTGTAGTGGAGAGCTGCATGGATTTCATAACAACATTCAATAAGACATTCTAGACCAGGGGCCAGGGGTGACCAGACCTGTAGTAACTGAGAGCCACTAGACTAGGGGGGGGGACAGACATGTAGTAATTGAGAGCCACTAGACCGGGGGGGGGACAGACCTGTAGCAATTGAGAGCCACTAGACCAGGGGGGGACAGACATGTAGCAATTTAGAGCCACTAGACCAGGGGGGGACAGACATGTAGTAATTGAGAGCCACTAGACCGGGGGGGGGACAGACATGTAGTAATTGAGAGCCACTAGACCAGGGGGGGACAGACATGTAGTAATTGAGAGCCACTATACCGGGGGGGGGGCAGAAATGCAGCAACTGAGAGCTGGCTGCTTTCATGTCCCTTTGGCAGACATCTTTAAATCGGAGACGTGGGCGACCTGTCTTCCTCTTTCCCGATGCCAGTTCTCCATACAGGAAATCCTTGGGGATACGACCCTGGCTCATTCTTTTTACATGTCCTAGCCATCACAAGCGTCTTTCACCAAGGATTGAGAACATGCTTTGGATATTAGCACGTATCAGGACCTCACTATTTGGCACACAGCCTTGTTTAACTCCGCTGCTGACTGGAAAGGCTTCTGACGTCGCTCCATCGAACTGTACTGCGCCCTGCATATTTTCATGGAACTGCCTTATGATGGCGAGTAGGTGTGTGTCAGCAAACTTTTTCCAGCCAATCAGAAACCAATCGCTCTTTCAACTTTTAAAATTTTATCCAATCACAAATTATTTCACCTTTGTTTCGGTAAAACATTCTTTAAAAAAAAATATATCTTGTTTTAGATAATTGGATATATGTTTTAAAAAATGTTTAATTTCAACTACCAACTACGAGTCGGTTATCGTTCATTATATATATCGCGTAATAGGACTTGGGAGATTGCCTTCTGTTTGTATTCTATGTTTAGTCGACATTTTATTGGTGTTTGGTCACGTCCATCCTTTCGTCCTGACTTCCATGTACGACCCACCTCGCGGGTCACATGTACGACCCACCTCGCGGGTCACATGTACGACCCACCTCGCGGGTCACATGTACGACCCACCTCGCGGGTCACATGTACGACCCGGCTCGCGGGTCACATGTACGACCCACCTCGCGGGTCACATGTACGACCCGGCTCGCGGGTCACATGTACGACCAACCTCGCGGGTCACATGTACGACCCACCTTGTCCTCGATTTCCATGTAAGACCCACCTTGTCCTTGTCACAAGCGTCTTCATAATTTATATCTAGACCGCTTGCTCCCAGATTCATAAACTCCTTTACACAAGAAAATGACTGAACACTGCTAACGGAAACAAACTTTAATGGCTGAACCCCTTTTCAACAACGCCCTATACACTACTCAACACTCTCACATTCTACACACATTCTCATGACGTCAACAAAAACAACTCTCTTTTGCACGCTTTCGCACCGACTAAATAATAACACTTACACAACTAACCAAACACACCACCGTGCGCAGCTCACAAGTTATAGAGGGCAATTGGTCATTCGTGACAGTCCTCAACTTCCATGTACGACCAACCTTGTCCTCAACTTCCATGTACGACCCATCTCGTGGGTCAGTGGGTGGTTACTTTTGACCAAAACACATTGAATATCAAATGATTCTTCCCCACGTTTGTCATACCTCGGCATGTAAAAAAACTTTCAAACCATTTTCTTTTTCATCTCTATATTCCACATTTGACCACCCCCCCATGTTCGTTACACCTCTGCCTATCACACCCTCTAAGCCGCTCTAAGCCTCATGTTGGTTACACCTCTGCCTATCACACCCTCTAAGCCCCATGTTGGTTGCACCTCTGCCTATCACACCACTAACCCCCACGCTCGTAATAGTTGTACATGCCACACACTTCAACTCCCGGGTTGTCATACGTCTGCATGTCACACACTCTCCAACTACTTAATTACGGATTCCTGGAGGAAAGCGAAAGGTTTGAATTGTGATTGACATAAGGAGACATTTCTGTCAAAGTTCTGGTGACACCATTATGAAAGGGGACAGAATCCAATAAAAGGGAGAGAATCTCTCCTCTCGAGAATGAGCGCGTCGAAACAATTGATTTTTAATTTTTTTTTAATTTACACAATTTTTATTTAACCAGAAGGGAAGCAAGAAAGCCTCGCGATAATTTAGAAAAATTCTATTTTATATCTAATCTAAATTACATGATTACAAATTTTAATTGGCGCATTTTCCCATGATCCTTCACTACCGCGTTGACATTAGCTTTTACGTGAACCCCTAAAAAACGAGTTTATTATTGAAATCGAAAGAAGGAGTACAGGAGGTTTCTTTTAATGGTGTCAGATATTGAAAGCTTTTTATGCCACAGGAAATGTATCAGGTATTTCTACATGGCGATGCAGGGTCGTTTTAAAAATAAGATGTATGTTCTTAGCTCCAGTCTTTGAGGACACGAGTTATTAAAATGACCAGCGAACTTTGAGGACACGAGTTAATAAATGACCAGCGAACTTTGAGGACACGAGTTAATAAAATGACAAGTAAATTTTTAATTTAAAAAAAAAGAATATTTCATGTGACATAAAATAAATTGGCTATAAATATGGACGTTTTTTTTTCTTATCTTAAAGATCACATTTTTGCTTAACATCTACACACACCTACACACACACACACCCACACACACAAAAACGCGCGCGCGCGCGCGCGCACACACACACACACCTCGTTGAGAGTGTGAGAGCCGAAAAAATGCCTTAGAAATTTTAAAAACTGAAAAAAAATTAGCGCTGTAATAGCTAAAATATAATATACTAGGGGTTGTAGGGCGCGCACTTTTTAAAAATCCTTTATATTAACTCGTGGTGTCTGCTTGCTTGAACCCTTGCACACTTGTCGTCAAAACTTTGGATCAATTTTTAACCCACTTTCTCGTAAGCTAGCGAGCTGAAATTTTGCAGGAAGTTTTGTACCGATGACAAAAACAATGTATCAACATTTCAGATCGATCACATGTACCGTAATTAAATTATTGATTTTTAGATTATTTTATTTATTCCTATGTATTATGTTATTTTTTTAGATAGTGTAATGGTGCGTATTCTATTGAACGACCTTTCTGTCGCGCAATAAGGTGCGTATTTAATTGACAACACTTTTTATAAACATATTCCTGATCGGTGCGCATTATATTAAACACGTTTTACGACACAACTGCAATTTTGTATGTTTGGATGGTCTTGCGCTGCGTATCATAATGAACATTCTTTTAGTTACGTCTCATACGTAAAGGATTTATAGTCAAAAACTTGTTTTTTAACGTTTTTTAAAATTTCTTTGTCAAAAGCCCAAGTAACTTATCCTTGTTTGATAAATACGAAATATTAAACTTCCTGAAATGTACACAAAGTATTTTATAATTATAAATCCTCAAATCCCCTTTTTATATCGCACCAAAATTAAAATATAAGCTAAAACAATGACTTCATATACTTTTTTTACGGCCAGAATGTTTTAATTTATAATTTTTTTGCACACCTCCTGATGCGCGCCTTATATATATATATATATATATATATATATATATATATATATATATATATATATATATATATATATATATATATATATACTAGCAAAATACCCTCGCTTTGCTGAGGAAATTAGGATTTCAGTTACCGTTGAGAACCAGCGTAACAAAAATTTAAAAAAAACAATTGATTTTAATCTGGATCATAATGGATATACTACATATATTAACTTCACCGTCTTGTCTATCTGTCTGTCGTGGTCCCGCAGAAAAACAAAAAAGTAAAAAATCACTTCAAGTAATCCTATCGAGGTGATAATTTAATTTTTGTTTATGCATGTTACCAATGCGGGAGGGTCCTCAACAACTTCCCAAAGTTTCATGCTCCGACGTACACGGGAAATACGATATTTAATGAGGAGTCTGTTTGTATTAGCACATATATGAAAAAAACTACATTTTGGGCCCCTGGCCCCCCAGTTAGTGATACTTTTATAATCTTACACCTCTTACCATCGCCGGAGGGTACTCAACAACTTTCCAAAGTTTCATGCTTCTACCTACACGGGAAGTTAAAGAATTAGTGTTGATTCAGATTTATATAGCCCATATTAGCACAAAAAAACGGGTTTGGGCCCCCGGCCACCCAAGAGTGGACATTATAAATTCTTTTTCACCAATCATCGTCATAAGAAGGACTCAGCAAGTTCCTAAAATTTAATCCTTCTACCTTCACAGGAAGTTGGAGAATTTGTGATGAGTCTGTTTGAAATATAAGAAAACATTGGTCTCCATTCCCCAGTAAGTGACAATTATATAACTTTTAAAAAAAAACTTTTAACATCGCGGAATTTTGCTTAACAACTACTCAAATTTTCATGCTTCTACCTTCTCTTGAAATAGGAGAATGATTGATTCTTAATTTTTATATAACCCACATTAGGGGAAAAAAGTTTTAGGGCCCCCGGCCCCCATGAGTGCGAATTTCACAATTCTTTTTCGCCTGTTACCATTGCGGGTTTGTACTCAAAAACTTCCCAAAGTTTCATGCTTCTTCCTACACGGAAAGTTGGAGAATTAGTGATAAGTCAGTTTTTTATATAATAAAAAAAAACTACATTCGGGCCCCCGGCTCCCAGTAAGTGAAAAATTATATATATTTTTTTTACCCGTCAACGTCGCGAAATGTTACTTAACAACTACCCAAAGTTTCATGCTTCTACCTACACGAGAAAACGGAGAATTATTGATTTACCGTTTTTATATAGCTCATCTGAGGAAAAAACTACATTTGGGCCCCCCGTCCCTAGTATGTGATAATTTAAATATTGTTTTCGTTTGTTACCACTACTACTACTTAGAGTTTCTTGCTTCTACCTACACGGGAAATATGAGAATTTGTGATTTTCAGACGTTATATAGCTCATTTAAGGAAAAAACTTTATTTGGGCCCCCGGCCCCCAGTATTTGATAATTTAAATATTTTTTTCCTGTAGATATCGCGGAAGTGTACTCAACATCTTCCCAAAGTTTCATTCTTCTATCTACTCGCGAAATAGGAGAATTAGTGATTTTAATTTTAATATAGCCCATATAAGGAAAAAAACAATTTGGGCCCCCGGCCCCAATGAGTGTGAATTTAAAAATTCTTTTATGCCAGTTTTCGTTGCGAGAGGCTACTTAACAACTCCCCAAGGTTTCATGCTTCCACCTACACGGGAAGTTGGAGAATTTGTGATTTTCAGTTTTTATATAGCTCATATTAGGAAAAAGTTCATTTGGGCCTCCGGCCCCCAGGAAGTGATAATTTAATTTTTTTCGCCCGTTTCCATCGCGGCTTTGTACTCAACAACTTCCCAAAATTTCATTCTTCTGCCTACTCGGGAAATAGGAGAATTTGTGATTTTCATATTTTATATTGCCCATATAAGGAAAAAAAGCGTTTTTGGGCCCCCGGGCCCCAAGAGTGTGAATTTAAAATTCTTTTTCGCCAATTATCGTCGTGAGAGTGTACTCAGCATATTCTCAAAGTTTTATGCTTCTACCTACACGGGAAGTTGGAGAATTAGTGATGAGTCAGTTTTTTTATATAAGAAAAAACTATATTGTGGCCCCCCGCCCCAGTAAGTGATAATTTAAATATTTTTTGTATAGATATACTTAAATATAAGCTCAAAAATGACGTGAAAGAGTTACTGATACTTACTCCCACCTTCCAGTGACTGGGGCTATTATATTGTTTACTAGTGTAACCCGTCAAAAATGACGGAAGTTTTCAAAATGAGAACATTTCAGCTGAAATCTATTAATTTTGAAAAAAATTCACATCAGAATAATAAATAATGTAATACAGAACTTTTATTTATTTTTATTTGATTCATTTATTATCATATTGAACAATTTTATGCTTAACGTTGAAAAGTGTTATTTTTGTGCAGTAATTTTATTATGTTGATCGCAGCGACACCTAATAGCATTTTAAATTTCGCAGCGCCACCTAGTTACATCCATACATACAGACAACGGGAATTATGTATATTGATATTAATGCATTTAATAAATAAAAAACCAATGTTCTCACGAGAAAATTAGAATTCGCTGCGAAATAGAATACGTGCCAAAACTGCAGGATTACCCTTTAATCATTTAATCTTTATTCTTAGACCTAATCCAATTTCACAGTGAAAGCCAATTATTTCTAATAGAGCCTATTATAACCAATAGTGCATTTTATAATTTATATAGATATTAAAATAATATAATATAGACTGTGTACTTACATAAATCTTTATTTGCACAGCAGACCAACAAACAACAACTTTGAAAAAAATAAGTGTTAGGAGTACACATCTCGTGTGTCTATATTTAGATCTGTGTGGGGTCTCCTTAAAGCACCGCACGGTTTTTAAAAAGTAGAATATAGTTGGTTTAATTAAAACACTGAAGGTTGGGCGAGTGTGTAACACATGACTACAAACGCTGTCTAATTTTCCTTTTTTAAAGAAATTAAATTTTTAAAAGTAACATCGTTAACGTCAACTTTTCTAGTCCTCCCCCCTCCCACCTTGTCAACGATTGTCCAAAAATTTCAGACTTCGTGGTATTTGAAACAAAAAGTTTTAATTTAAAAAAAAATTAAAAATAATAAGTAACTTACCAACACTTCATTCCACTTTCACTTGTCTTTACTTTAAAAGATACTTGCTTGATTGACGTGACCTTTTTCAGTAATATAATCAACAGACATAATTTGCAATGTATGTCACGTCCCGTCTGCCCCGTCTGTCCCGTCTATCCTGTCTGTCACGCTACTAATTTTAGAAAGCAGCGCACCAAATTACTGCACCAAAAAATAACTATTTTTACGAACGTCCGCATAAAATTGTTCAATTGGGAAATAAATGAATCAAATAAAAATAAATATAATAAATGAAAGTTGTGTATTACGTTATTGTTTAATCTGATGTGTATTTATTTTGAAAACTTCCGTCATTTTTGACGGGTGATAACTAGTATGTATATATTCTAATATAAATTCTTGTAAACATATTGTTTCCCTTGACGACTGTGCCATTTTGGTGAAATTTTTTTTAAACTTAAAATTTCCCTGGATACTTTGGTCTTCTTGCAATTAAACTTTGATTTACAGAATAGATATATACACAAGTATTTACACATGTATCAAATTAAGATATTTTCAGATTTTAATGAACATTCTACCGATACATAATATCGATGGTTAAAGGCAATATATTTGGGGGCTTTTTGATTTCATATTAATTGTTTATTACAATGCTGTATATTGATGTAACATATCGGTTGTCAGAAACAGAAATGTAGCGAAACGCAGTCTCAAAGTCCCACAACCCCACGAGAGGTGAGTTCAGTACATTCGTCGGTACATAGCTATAATATCTTAAGATTCATCTCTGTCATGTGTGTGTTTTTTGCTAATGTGATATGTTTGTATTTCTTCCTTTGATGTATACGTGTATACGTTATTTTCTGTCCCGTGTGCGTATTTCTTCCTGTGATGTGTATGTATTCATTCCTGTAATATGAATGAATTTCTTCCTATGATGGATACGTATTCCTTAACGTAATGTGTATGTACTTCTTCCTGTTAGGTGTATGTATTAATTCCTGTGATGTGTAGGTATTTCTTTCTGTGATGTCTATGTATTTCATGTGATGTGTATATATTTCTTCCTGTGATGTGTATGTATTTCTTCCATTGCCATGTATGTATTTCTTCCTATGATGCCTACGTATTTCGTATTTATGATATTCAAGTATTTCTTCCTATGATTGTAAGTATTTATTCCTGTGATCTGTGCGCATCTACGAACATTTCCTATGGCGGATTTCGATCAACATTAACATCTGTCGCGAACTAAAGTCCAACATAAAAATGTACTGATGGCCACTTAGATTAAATCTATTCAACAGAAAACTCTCTTTCTTTCATTCATGGAGACATAGGCGGATAAAAATAATTTACACTATAGTATCTATAACTTACGACTCAGAGCTGAAACAACTGACTTCATATGCGTCGTCGTTTGCGTGGCACCCCATTTTTTGTTACACCCTTCTACATGGCGTCGCTTTTTCAATTTTTATAATCGACTTTGAACCCCTCCTGTCGCCCACTAGAAATTTCGCCTCTGACCGACACTTATATTTGGTGTTTCACGCGTAAGTTATTTTTTGACATGTTATAATTTTGTTACTTGCCAGTCGTGGGAGTTAATCCATGGCAACAATGAGTTGTGATTACACGCCTTGACTACATCGTATAATAGGTCTTCAATCCTTCGGAAACAGATTTTGTGTGACAGATGTCGACCAGCATTACAATAAATCTAAGGCGATTTTTTAAAATTATTTAATTTTCAGTACGAAAAGGGGGCATCCACTTTGGTGAAAACGTTTCTTAAGTCTGGTAATGAAATTGTGTACATTACTTTTAGAGACCTCGGTGCGATATAACGGTCTAGTGGCATGCGCGCTCGGCTGGCGTACCGATGGCCACGGGTTCGAATGTCCGCGAAGGCAAGGATTTGTTCCCGGGGCCCCGAGTGTGTCCCTGAGTCTACCTAGCTCCGAATGGGCATCTCACACTAGCTAGGGAAACAAAAGCGTCTGTGTATTGCGTGGAACCCTCATAGCTGTGGCCTGTGAACGCTGCGTCCATTGCCAACAGACCGGCATGGTGTGTGGATGCAATAATCTCATGTAAAGGAGCGTCTGTATAGATAAGACAAGATAAAAGGAAACTAGACAATTGAACATGGGTGGGTAGGGGGGGGTAGCATATTGTCGAAAAAGATTCTTCGGCAAGGGTGGCGTGAGTCTAAAAGAAATACACACTTTTTCGTGCCATACATGTCACGGGTTGGGAGGGGTGAAGGGAGATTTGGGGGGAGGGGATATTGTAGGGCTCTGCTGGAACTGAATCATCCTCAAGAAATTATGAGGAGTACAGGATACCATTAGGAAACATCAGAATTGCACGAAACAGCAAATTAACTAGCTAGAATAATCAAGGATATCACACCCAGGTTGACAGAATGGCTGAGGTAGCATTGGCTAATGTACATCCCAGTGACAATGACAACCAGATTGACAGGACATCTGATGGCAGCAATGGCTCGTGTACACCCCAGTGAACAGTGACAACCAGATTGACAGGAAATCTGATGGTAGCACTGGGAAATGTACATCCCAGTGACAGTGACATCCAGGTTGACAGGACATCTGATGGTAGCACTAGCTCATGTACACCCCAGTGATAGTGACATCCTAGGTTGACAGGACATCTGATGGTAGCACTAGCTCATGTACACCCCAGTGATAGTGACATCCAGGTTGACAGGACATCTGGTGGTAGCACTAGATCATGTACACCCCAGTGATAGTGACATCCAGGTTGACAGGACATCTGTAGGTAGCACTAGCTCATGTACACCCCAGTGATAGTGACATCCAGGTTGACAGGACATCTGGTGGTAGCACTGGTTCATGTACATCCCAGTGACAGTGACATCCAGGTTGACAGGACATCTGGTGGTAGCACTAGCTCATGTACACCCCAGTGATAGTGACATCCAGGTTGACAGGACATCTGATGGTAGCACTGGCTCATGTACATCCCAGTGACAGTGACATCCAGGTGGACAGGACATCTGATGGCAGCACTGGTTCATGTACATCCCAGTGACAGTGACATCCAGGTTGACATCTCAGGGTAAACTGAATAAAAAGTTAATCACTACAAACTCACGGACGAGACATCTGGGTTAGGTGACCAATCTCCATGACGTAAGTGACAGAAGGGAAGTATCTCTTCTGACGCTGTCTCGATAGCCAGTAATGCAAGAGCACTTATTATTATTTTTTTAAAGCCTTTCATTCTATTCTTTGGATACTCGTGAATGGTGGCAAAATTTAAGACAATTTACATGATGGTATCATACACTTGTGACAAGACCTAGCATTATAAACGTCTTTCCCTATGGCGAGATGGTCTCATACGTGTGTGACAAGATGTGGCGTTATAAACGCCTCTCCTTATGGCATGCTATAAACGTCTTTCCCTCTGGCATGACAGTCTTTCTTAAACTCCTCCATTACATTGCATCATTAAAAAGAAAATTCATGCCACACCTGCATTAAAACATAAACTTAACCTAAAGTTACTCAGTAAAGTAAATGTGTGTGCAAATGTATATAGAATATACCTACATAATACTATATATATAAAAATGAAAGTATGTATGTATGCATGTATGTCCTTTATAGCTGACTAAACCATTCATCCGAACGCCATGAAACGTTGGGAGACTTTTGAGTACGCTCCTGGGATAGTCACTGGCAACTTTTTTTTGCAAAATTTAAGACTCATGGGGCGCCGGGGGCCCATAATATGATTTTTTTTCTTAAATGAGCTATATAAAAATTAGTTTAAGCGTTATCTATTAGGTAAATTGATGGATCTTAACCAAACTTTGTATATAACAACTTGGTAGCCAATGTTGAAATACTATGGGGATCTAATTTCCTAATGTCAATTTCTTCGGGGCCCAAAATGTCTTTTTTCATAAACGTTTAAGATTTTATTCCCCATTCAATTATTAAATATCTTGAGAAATATAGATACATATATCCACTATGAAAGTGATTGAAATAGACAGGTGTTTTGAACTTGACATCTTGCACTAAATGCGCCCTGGGGCACTTAATGTCATTGGTTGCTTATATGAGCTATATAAATATTAGGGCTAAAGCAAAGAGAACGGTGCGCTCAACTATTTACATTGATACATTGTTATGGCAGAGCGCGTACTTCCGGGAATGAAATGTTGTATTTTTACACTTAAAAAGGGAATAAGTCCAATTATTTTTATCCATAAACGTAATTAAGGTTGTAATTTTAGGGTCTGGGTTAGGTTTAGTTGTCTATTTTTAAAATTAAAATAGAAAAAAACAAATATAGCAGCCAAAATTACCATTTATCGAGCGCACCGTTCTCTTTGCTTTTACCAAATATTAGTTTATGCGTTAGCTACTGAGTAAATGAATGGATCTTAACCAAACTCTTTATATAAAAACTTGTTCGCCAAAATTAAAATAACAAAGGTCACATCATTTCAAAGGTCACACCATTTCAAATGTCCAATTGTCCAGGGCGGGTGCCCAAAATGTCTTTTTTTCCGTATATATTTAAGATATTATTTGCCACTCAATTTTTAACGATCTTGATAAATATATATATGATGAAACTGAATTTAAATGAAGAGGTTTTCAAAATGTACATCTTGAACCGAATGGGACCAGGGGGCCCCTTAATGTATTTTTTCATTATATTAGCTATATAAAAGTTAGTTTAAGTGTTAGATAATGATAAAATAACTGGATTTTGACCAAACTCGTATATACAAACTTAAGAGCCTATATTAATTACTGTAGGAGACTTAACTCCTAATTTCCATTCCCTCGGGGCTGCGGGCCATAAATGTGAGTTTTACTAAACTTTTAATGTTGTATTCCATGTTGTATTCCATGTTGTATTCCATGTTGTATTCCATGTTGTATTCCATGTTGTATTCCATGTTGTATTCCATGTTGTATTCCATGTTGTATTCCATGTTGTATTCCATGTTGAATTCCATGTTGTATTCCATGTTGTATTCCATGTTGTATTCCATGTTGTATTCCATGTTGTATTCCATGTTGTATTCCCTGTTGTATTCCCTATTCAATTTTGCACGATATTGTGAACAATGGCAATATAAAAATTAAATTATCACTCATTTTGGGCCTGGGCCCATAATATCGTTTCTTCTTTGGTAAGCTTTTTAATTATTTATTTATTTATCCATTTGCTAAGAAACTTTGAATTTTTTTTGGAACACTTCCGAGAAGGTTTCTGGCATAATTGTTTATAAACATACCACTCGTTGATTTCTTTAAATTTATTCATTTTTACCGAGAACGTTGCAACGCACGACGGGTCTGCTAGTATATATATATATATATATATATATATATATATATATATATATATATATATATATATATATATATATATATATATATATATATATATATATATATGTCTGTCTGTCTGTGTTTGTGTGTGTGATGTTCCGGTATTGCCTCGTTTTACTTACTTCACGATTACTTGTGTTGCTTAGACCGAAACTAATTTTATAGCTTTTAATTGTATCGCTATTTCTTAAATCGCTTTTTAATTGTCTGTATTATATTCCTACTTCTTATGGTATTATAGATTTTACTTCTAGCTATTTAATGTATTTAGGATTTCAGGGTTTTCCCTAGATCAGCAACGCGGTAATCACCATTAGGGTTGCCAGGTGGCTGTCTCAAAAATACCGGACACTATTGTCGACTGTCGATGGCACAAAAAGGCAAAATAGCAACATGAATAATTTGCGGTTTTGGGATCATTGAATAGGTTTAGTGAACTGTGTGAATTCAAAAAGTGCTGTAGTCTGTAAATGTCATTAATATTCATATGATCAAATCAAGATAATAATGATGCTTTGCAACATTCGCAAATTAAATATAGAATAAGATCGGAATCTCATTAAACATCTTTGCTTTATTATATTTTCAAAATATGGCATGATTATGAACACAATGATGTGTCTGGTAATATGTCTGCTTATGCCATGTTATCTGGAGAAAATTACAGCATTGCAAATATTAAAATATAGTAAGATTATGTCACTAAAAATAAATTTTTGCTCATGTTAGGGGCTTTTAAACATCTCCTAACTAGTTCGAACTTTCTATTTTTGTCTTTTTGAAGTAATAAAACGCTAATTGACTTTATATTTATCCCTAGACTCGGCTGCTTTCAATAATTTCTTGTTCTTAGAAATTGCCTCCTTAAATTCTGTGCAGGTATACGGTATATTAAAAAACACACAGAGTTCACTTCTCACAGATTCAACGCACATCCGATTACGTTCATCCGTCCACACATTTCTCATGACACTGAAAATCCTCTCCACGCTTGCACTTGACACAGGAATTGACATAATGTATGACACAAGTTTCAACAACATTGGAGCCGATTTCTTGCTGAAAAACAAACACCACTTTTCAAGAGACGTTCCTTGAATAAACTTGAATACCGTATCCTGGGCACCAACCTCATCATGTAAAGCATCTGGTGAAAGTTCATTTTTCCAAGGCGACATCATCCATAATGCAAGGACTCCGTCAAGAGATGGTGATTTGTTTGCAGTACCAAGGCGAAAAGGCGTGAAATGACGATATGGTGAATTTTAAAAAAGAAACCATTTCTCCAAGTAATTGAGCGCTCATGTGTAAACTTGCAAAGCTTCTGCAATGAATTGTCAATAAGACGAGTTGGCAAATAATCTTTTCGCAAAGCCAGTTTTACCTTCATGCCAAATAACTTGTCGTCACTCTTTTTCTTCAACGAATCTCGAAACATCTCCATGATCAAGTAAAGGTCACAGGAAACTGTTGACCGGCTCTCCAACTTTAGTATTGCTCTTGAAATGATGACATGAAAAAGTGTGTAAAATACAAATACAGTTCCTGAATGGTAGACTGCTAATCACTTGCCATTTCGTCTTTCTGATGTGACAGAAATGTCCAGATTGCTGGAGGACAATTATCAGCACCTAGAGCAAGGAAGTATGCTTTTAGTGGCCTCCAACTTTTTAGCAAACGCTCAACTGCCTTGAACAAACTAAGCCAGCGAGTTGGCACATGCCTGATCACCTCATGAAATTCTGCCTCACAAAATTCAAAGAATTCTTATAACCCTTCTCGTTTTTAAACCGAGTTGGAAAATTCAGCAAAAACTTTGAGCACCAGATTTTCTATGTCAAAAGACATAACTTTTGAAGCATTTTTGGCACAATTGTGTAAAATGTGATAGTTGCAGTGAGCTGCAATAACATTTTTATTTTCTTGGCTGGTTATTTTTTGGAAAACGGAATAGTTGATGCCGTAGTTAACTGAAGCATTGTCTGCTCCATATGCAGACACATTTGCCCATGACAATTCTTTCTCTTCAATGACACGAGACAGCTGATAACAAAAGACATTGAGTGTGTTTTTATACAATCCGAATTGCAAATTTCGATGCGTAATTAGGTCAAACGGTCGATTCTATTATAATCAGAAGATTTTAAGATTGCTTTAAAAAGCCTACTAGTGTATTGAATTAAAGAAAATACTTAGAAAATTGAAAATACCGGACACATGCATGTCCGGTATTGCTTCAATTTTTTAACTGGACAAATAACGATAATACCAGACAGTCCGGTTAAAAACCGGACATCTGGCAACCCTATTCACCATAATTTATGTTTGAATCACAATTTTTAGATGTTTAATCACCTATATTTATATGAATACATTATTTGTTTTTTTTTCAATGAAGTCTTTGTATTCATAGATAATTGTTTTAAAAAAATAATAATTTTGGCTACCGTAATCACTCTCTTCGTTAAAAAAAAATTAAGTTTAAAGTAGAGCAACTACAGCTGAATTTGTTCCGGTTAATTCCCTTGACAAATCACTGAATTAATTGCAATTTACCGTCACACTTGTTGATTTGTTGTGGGCGGGTCTGACCTAGTTAAAATGAGCTCCTAACTGGGATAATCTCATCGTGACCATGGTGTTAGGTTAAGGCCCCACTTCTCTACACCTGCAACAATATCGATTTTAATTTTTTTTAAATTTAAAATAAATAAATTTTAAAAAAACTTTTTAAAAAATATGTCCAGATTTTAAGAGACTCTTACTTTTAGAGCCAAGGTCACGTCATTAAAATATAAAAATCCACCAACGCAGAAAATCAATGCAGGGTTATAATAGATTTGTAGTGTGAAACACTGAGATCACTCTTCGATTGGAATTCACAACATACTTGTAATGGTGAGGGGCGCGTGGCTTGTTATGGTTTGTTGGGGGTGCCAGGGTTTTAGGGGCGCGTGGCTTGTTACGGTTTGTTGGGGGTGCCGGGGTTTTAAGGGCGCGTGGCTTGTTATGGTTTGTTGGGGGGTACATGGGGGCTGAGAGGCGATGGCTATAAGCCATTGAACAAAGCATCTATCATCCAATCTCTCATCTACATCTTGATCTTCAACTTCTAAAGACACGCCTTAGAACTTTGGACGTGAAAATATGAACATGTTTTGTTAGCAAAACCAAACTCGCTGATATTTAACCCGATTTCTGTTAAACACATTCATGTATTGTGTTTTAGGGACCGGGGAGCGGCAGAGAAACAGTTAATGCGATGCGCTAATCTCCTTTAAATAATCTGGATCAAATTGACTAAACTCCACCGCAAATTTCTTTCATGTGCGGCACAAACGTTCCAGCGATCGATCGTCCCAGTCATACAGTTGTCGTACAAATACATACAACAGCAGAGCGTACATTGGATACATTGTTTAGTACACATAACACATGTTTAGAAGTCGAAGCGTAATATGGAAAACGTGTTTAGTACACATGTTAGGACAGTCTCACACGTAAAATATCGAAATCCTCATTGTGTTTCTGAGGTCCACGTGGACGTGGGACTGTTGTGGGCCAATGGCGGGCCAAGAGTGGGCCAAGTGTCATGGTGGTCCAAGAGTGGGCCAAGTGTCATGGTGGGCTAAGTGTCATGGTGGGCCAAGTGTCATGGCGGTCCAAGAGTGGGCCAAGTGTCATGGTGGGCTAAGTGTCATGGTGGGCCAAGTGTCATGGTGGGCCAAGTTTCATTGTGGGCCAAGTGTCATGGCGTCCAAGAGTGGGGCAAGTGTCATGGTGGGCCAAGTGTCATGGTGGGTCAAGTGTCATTGTGGGCCAAGTCTCATGGTGGGCCAAGTGTCATGGTGGGCCAAGTGTCATGATGGGCCAAGTTTCAGGGTGGGCCAAGTGTCATGGCGTCCAAGTGTCATGGTGGGTCAAGTGTCATGGTAAGCAAAGCCTCATGGTGGTCCAAGTCTCATGGTGGGCCAAGTGTCATGGCGGTCCAAGAGTGGGTCAAGTTTCATGTTGGGCCAAGTTTCATGGTGGGCCAAGTGTCATGGTAGGCCAAGCCTCATGGTGGGCCAAGCGTCATGGTGGGTCAAGTGTCATGGTAAGCAAAGGCTCATGGTGGTCCAAGTCTCATGGTGGGCCAAGTGTCATGGCGGTCCAAGAGTGGGTCAAGTGTCATGGTGGGCCAAGTGTCTTGGTGGGCCAAGTGTCATGGTGGGCCAAGTGTCATGGTGAGCCAAGTGTCATGGTTGGTCAAGTGTCATGGCAAGCAAAGCCTCATGGTGGTCCAAGTCTCATGGTGGGCCAAGTGACATGGCGGTCCAAGAGTGGGTCAAGTGTCATGGTGGGACAAGTGTCATGGTGGGCCAAGTGTCAAAGTGGGCCAAGTTTCATGGTGGGCCAAGTGTCATGGTAGGCCAAGCGTAATGGTGGGCCAAGCGTCATGGTGGGCCAAGTGTCATGGTGGGCCAAGTGTCATGGTGGGCCAAGTGTCATGGTGTACCAAGTGTCATTGTGGGCCAAGTCTCATGATGGGCCAAGAGTCATATTGGGCCAAGTCTCATGGTGGGCCAAGTGTCATGGTGGGCCAAGTCTCATGGTGGGCCAAGTCTCATGGTGGGCCAGGTCTCATGGTGGGCCAAGTCTCATGGTGGGCCAAGTGTCATGGTGGGCCAAGTGTCATGGTGGGCCAAGTCTCATGGTGGGCCAAGTCTTATGGTGGGCCAAGTCTCATGGTGGGCCAAGTATCATGGTGGGCCAAGTGTCATGGTGGGCCAAGTGTCATGGTGGGCCAAGTGTCATGCTGGGCCAAGTTTCATGGTGGGCCAAGTGTCATGGTAGGCCAAGCCTCATGGTGGGCCAAGCGTCTTGGTTGGCCAAGTCTAATGGTGAGCCAAGTCTCATGGTTGGCCAGGTCTCATGGTGGGCCAAGTGTCATGGTGGGCCAAGTGTCATGGTGGGCCAAGTCTCATGGTGGGCCAAGTCTCATGGTGGGCCAAGTCTCATGGTGGGCCAAGTCTCATGGTGGGCCAAGTCTCATGGTGGGCCAAGTCTCATGATGGGCCAAGTCTCATGGTGGGCCAAGTCTCATGGGGGGCCAAGTCTCATGGTGGGCCAAGTCTCATGGTGGGCCAAGCTCATGAGGGGCCAAGTCTCATGGGGGGCCAAGTGTCATGGTGGGCCAAGTCTCATGGTGGGCCAAGCTCATGGGGGGGGCCAAGTCTCATGGGGGGGCCAAGTGTCATGGTGGTCCTAAGTATATAGCGCTAACTAACCCTTACTCTAAACAACCCTAACACTAACTATCCTTAAGTCTAAAATATATGGACTCTAGCCCTAACCCTAACCCTAACCTTGCCCTTTTTCTAACACAGATACAACTAACTTATCATATTCTCCCCCCCCCAACCCAACTTTCCTCCACATCCAAATCTCACAATGTTACTCTGATAGAACCATCCGACAGTAGTGATGTATCACTGTGTACAGTTAGAGTCGCAGCTTGTACGTGCGTGTGGTTATAGCTAGAGCTAGAGTTGTTGATAGCAATAACCAATACAAAACAAAAAAATAATTAAACAAATAAAAATAATAATTTCCATACCGCCTAACCTAATATATATGAAGTATTTACGGTGTTTACATTTAGAGAGCTTCACTTTTTTTCTGGCTATTAAACACGGCATTTGAACCAATTTACGCACCAATCTTCAAACTAAACAAGAGAATAATAATCTTTGGTTAGATTGAACAGTAAGTAACAATCAGTTGCATGATTGCAGGCTTATAAGGTTTTGACCGGCAGATAAATCATAGCTATAAATTTGTTTTTGTCCCTACTCAAAAATCGTTATTTCATTCATACACAAGTTGTGTACTATGTCATTTATACGCAAAATTTTCACAGTTTATTTCACACGAACGCTTCATTATTCTTGCACGTACGATTACTAAAATTAAAATGAAAAATTAAAGGATGTTATATATATTTAAAAGTGTTTAATTTGTCCAAAATGTGACTAAACTGCTCTGTAATATTTCTTGAACTCCCATCTTCTTTTCTTCCAATCGTAATAAAAAACTCCATTTTGTTTTTGTTTTTCCTTTCTTTTTATTTAATATTTTAAAATACAATATGTTTTAAGAATATTATTATTTTAACTTATGTAAGTATTGTAAGAATGTATTTTATGTTGTACTGATGAAGGCATTAGCCGAAACGTTTACTGTCGTATCAGTCTAAAAATAAAGCTCAAATTTATTGTTTTCATTGCACAATTTGTTTGTGTATTTTGTATTTTATTTAAAAGCTTTATTGCAGTCCCATTCTATATGATGTAATAAAAAAACAAGTAATAAAAACTCGAATGAGTATTTAAACGCAATTTCTAACAAGGAATTTCCAATTTTTTATCAAGGGAAATCATTCTAGATTACATTAAAAGTCGATTCAAATAAGTAGTTCTGAAACTAAAAACAATATGACGTCATATCCCCTCACGGTACATCTCACCAAGAATGTGTTAATATAATGCGCACCACGCACCAATCCAACATAAGCATTCACAGAGCGGGAAACCCCCATTAACTATCATTCTAGATTACATAAAAAGTCATCTCAAATAAATAATTTTGAAACTAAACAAAACAATTGCTTAAAAAAATTGCTGCTAAAATTACGGGAGTTTAACGGTGTATTCATTTTGAAATGAAAATTCCTACTCCAAAATTGTTCTAAATATTATTAGCTATTGTTTGACATTTGTTTCAACCCGATAGATGTTAGGTTGGCGAGAAATTGACAAAATACTGATATTTTGTCGGTTTTTTTAAAAATATTTTCTAGGAAACACAGTAAACCTTTTCAGTATTTTGTTTTGGCCGTTTCACATCCTTGGGACCTCCTTACTATATTTGCAAAAGACCCGAACCCTCTATCTGGTATGGTTCAGGAGGAGTTGCACGTGCAAGCGTTACAGCCGTTTCGAATCTATAAACGCAATTTTTCTTAAGGAAATTGCGTTAAAAACCCAGGAAGCCTCGCCTTTCATAATGAGAGTGGACACAAAAGCTATTTATAAGAAGGATTGATGCGGCGCATAATCTCAAAATTCACCCTTTTTGTGTGTGGTGTGGTTAGGAATGTTTCGCGTACGACACGACGGAGAAGGACCAATTCCGGAATTTCATTGTTGTTTGACGTCCTGTCAGGCCTCCACATACACTGTTTTAATAACTTTTTTAAAAATAAAACCAAGAAGCGTGATTGGAGTCTCACCCATATTTTGTTCAATTCCGGAAATAACAAGAGGTAATTTTTGTTATTACTTGGAAACTAGAATCAGCAGTAGCAAATATGGTTTTGTTTACATGATTCACCTCGCTGTTAGCTTCAGTGACTTCACGTGTACGGACTATCGTGGCTCTAGTGAAATCATGTACGTGCCTGCCTAATACACCCTCACTGGAGAAACATAGATACATGCATATGTGTATCTGTGTATGTAGTGAAATCATGTACGTGCCTGCCTAATACACCCTCACTGGAGAAAAATAGATACATGCATATGTGTATCTGTGTATGTAGTGAAATCGTGTACGTGCCTGCCTAATACACTCTCACTGGAGAAACATAGATACATGCATATGTGTATCTGTGTATGTAGTGAAATCATGTACGTGCCTGCCTAATACACCCTCACTGGAGAACCATAGATACATGCATATGTGTATCTGTGTATGTAGTGAAATCATGTACGTGCCTGCCTAATACACCCTCACTGGAGAACCATAGATACATGCATATGTGTATCTGTGTATATCGTGGTTAAAACTTAGACACACGTCTCATACTGTGCTCACCCACACAACCACACCAGCCTCAAAACATTGTCACTTCCAAAACACCATCAACCTCACATTTTTCCCCACAAACACACCACACTCCTAGAATCAGATTACTCACACAACCACACCACACTCCTACAATCAGATTACTGCCACAACCACACCACACTCCTACAATCAGATTACTCGCACAACCACATCACACTCCTACTATCAGATTACTCCCACAACCACACCACACTCCTACAATCAGATTACTCGCACAACCACACACACAAAACCACGCTAAATAAACCTTTATAGGTTCAATATATTACATGCTATTCTTTCAATTTGGACTACATGAAATTGTAATTAATTTAAAGTAAATACGAATCGAAATGCCAGGCAATTTGAAGATGTGTTTTCGGGTCATTTCCACACTCTTGAACCACCTCTGTGTTGACATGTGGCATAGCGAGACTTGAAATTTAAATTTAAAAAAACATTAAAACACAAACTAACTGAGTCTCCAAGTCCCCAAGATATATTCTGAGGTCGTATATTTCCCGAGCGATATATCTCCCGCTTCAACGGGATTTCGCCCACTTCCCAACGCGTGTTATTTTTGTTGGGCCCTGCATCGAGTTCCACATACAGAATGATCGGGGGCCGCCATTGACAGCGAACGATAACTCCCTTCGCGATGGCTCTCGTTGCTGTCCCTTTGTCCGCAAGTCCTTCTGGGTAAACACGAACGTCACGGGGAAAAGCTAACAAACAACGCTGACTAGACCTCGTTAAGTCCTCAAGCCAGTCACATGTCGACCACTCGAAGGATCTCGACACGATCGACGAGCTCGGACGTCTGTCAACCCGGTGGCCGCGCCCCCGTCCTCGAGTCGACCCCGCCTCCAGTCAACCGACGGACCCCATCGATCGGTGCCTCTGAGCGCTGTAGACGATCCCGGAGACCGTGTCACCGAACATTCGCCAGGCTTCGACATTGATCAGGGCGGGGCGACCCACCACCACCACCACCACCCCCACCGTCCTCTGTCCCCACGCCCCTCCCCTCTCCCCCGTCACACACAAACGGGTGCCCCTCGCGTACGGGAGACTGGCGTAGTGTCGAGGGTTCTCTGAGCGTCCCCCCTCGACTTAACCAGCGCCTGCCACACTGGCTGTCTTTGTGAGGACAAACTCCACTGAAATAGCTCCCGACTCAGAACACTGGCATTACAGGGCAAATTAGCAGTAATAACAAGGCAGTTTTGGAGGCCCAGGACAAGCCGAACAGCCCCGATAGCCCACCACTATCTATCTATTCCGCCAGTTCGCCGCTAATCGCCGACACAAACCAGAAGAAAACAAGACGCCAAAAATTACCGAGCCTGATTATTGCGTTTAATAGGCGATCATAACTGTCGCACCGGGACAGGCCATCTTGTGCTGGCCCCCCTATCCGCCGCAACAACTCGAAATTGATGTTCATTATCCACAATTTGCATCGAGAGATAATCTTTAATCTTCAACTTCAGGATGTCAACGAGCGATTTGGGATTATGAAGAGGACAGGTTAATCTGTCGGTGACGGATTAAATGGATCTTCTGTGAGACGGGATTTTTTTTTCTTCACACCTGCAGACAGGATCACGGTGATTGCTTCATTAATTAATTATCACCTGTTGCTACCTTGTGCTACCTTGTGCTGCCTTGTGCTGACCGTGTGTCTGTGTGTTTCAATCTGTGCCGAGTGTAGTGGACTAGACTAATTACATAAGTGCCGGATTTTTATTTGGTCTTAACTAAAACACGGTCTTGTTATCAGACAATAGAAATTACGTGTTTTCCCCCCTTATCCGTAAATTGAAATTATAATTTAATGTTAAGTTATATTGCTTACATCGGAATTTATTCACATTTTTATAAATTTATTTACATTATTTTAAACATGCTGTCACATCATTAAAGTGTCTTAAATATATTTAGAAAACTTGCGGAAGAAAGTCATTAAAACACCAGCGGTACACCTTACTGCTTGCTTTATATAATTGTCATATAATAGATATCAATTTCTTTAAATCCTTCGAATAGTTTGTATAAATGTTTATTACTTATACGTAGAGCCTTTTCACGTTCTTTAAACAAAAATCCAATTTTCGTTAGGAATAGCTAAGATCTTTCGTCACCACTTTGTTTCCGAAAGTTGACAAAAGTTCCGAAAGTGTGTCCGGCACACCAAGTGTCCAGACGCTGACACAATGGGACACACGCCTTAGAAAATGATCAAGTCTCCATGTCATCAACGTAAAATCTTGGAGTTTATTTGAAGACACTGACCCTACCCGCGGATGGTCTGTTGGTCACTAAAGGTCGGGATTACCCTAATACAAGCTGCAAATCAGACCAATGTTATATCCAGATGAGCTAAACCATAATCCATCAGATTAACATCCAGCGGTGAGACGGTAATCTCATCTGTACTCGGACACTGTCCCCACGCTCTAACGTGATTCGGGAGTTGATAGATTCAATAATTTTTTTGTTTGTGACGCGAACTTCCACGGGAGACCATTCGAGTTGGAGCCGTATTTTTCCACCGCGGACGAGGACTCCCTGCACGAAAGAATTGAGGACCAGAAATATTTGGTGGACCCGCCGTTTGTGCAGTGCGGGAACTCTTACTTTCACTCCAGGTTAGTGGACACAAGTCATTACTCTAACTGGTTACTGACGCCAAGCGTTAGAATATAAAGTAGATATATGTCATGCAAACAGGGTATGTATGAGTATGGGCCTGACAAGACGTCACAAAACAACGAACGTTGCGGCGAAGAGCCTTCAACGAACAAATAGACGAAAACAAATAAAACGAATGAAATGAAATTAAAACTTGGCTGCGGTTAAATCCAGAGCCAAAAACGGCAATCCTTCATAAATAGAAGTCTATTACCTTTACTATTGCTACCATTGTAGATGTATTCTCTTCGTTTGTAGCTTCTGGGTTAAAACATAAGAATAACACGATCCGTGTCGACGAGAGAAGTGCCAAAGACATCCTTGATAGTTAGTTGCGATAAATGCAATTCAATCTCTTGACTACCTTTCTATTTCTATACATATGATAAATACCTTTTTTTTTGTTTACTTGAGCGCTACTCGCAACAGAGACACCGTATTCTTACGTAATTACTAATTACTAATATGTAAAATTTAGATGGTTCGTATCAGAACTTTTATTAATTTAGCGTTACAATACGACCGCTCTGTCCTTAGCCCCATCAATACAAATGTGTATCAATACAAATGTGTATCAATACAAATGTGTAGCGTTGCTTTTCGGGTTTTATTAGACTCCAAGCCTTGAATACTAGAATATCATCTATGTGAAGATGAAATGGTGTCGAAATGCATGACTCTTGTCGATAGCATTTAAATTTAACAAGCTGTTACAGACGTTCCTTCTATACAGAAGATATTTGGGTCCTACGCTTATGCGCGGGTTATGTCTACTCTTGCATGATATTAGAGTTTTAAATGTTGATAGTGTGTTGGTTTTCCTGGTTTCCTCAGACAACCCATCGACGCCCGAATTCCGGACTGGAAGAAAGAGAATGTGTATGTGTTTGTTCTTGCATAGGGAATAAGTGTTTGTTATCCCCATGTCTATCAGAGGGTTGTATTAGATTATCTTTGTGTTGTATTTCCAAGTTAGAATGCTAAGGATTCTTATTTACGAGGTTTTCAGACTTAATTTTGGTCTGTTGTGTGTTTCACGTTTGAATACTTCGGTCAATGTAATTTTGAGTTTGTATGTCGCTCGGATTGGAAAACATTAACTGTGGGTAAACAATGACACATGTAGAGATTATAGGACCATCATCTCTTCGACTATTTCTATTATAATCATTCCTTGAACTCTTCTATTGAAAGAATTTCTTGGACCAGTCTTATTAAAATAATTTCTTGGACCAGTCTTATTAAAATAATTTCTTGGACCAGTCTTATCAAAATAATTTCTTGAGCTAATTTATTTAAAGAATTTCTTTGACTTTTTAACGTAGTCATTTTTTAAAAATTCTAAATTCTTATATCCCAATAATCTCTTGGATAAGTCTATTATAATTATTTATTGGATTAGTCTATCAAAATCATTTATTGGACTAGTCTATCATTGTCATTTCTTGGACTAGTCTACATTGTCATTTCTTGGATAAGTCTATCGTTATCATTTCTTGGATAAGTCTATCAAAATCACTTCTTGGACTATTTTACGAGAGATGGGGGGATGCGAAAGCTACATCTCCAGTTATGTAGTCACGTGACTTTATTTGACATAATATATTTCATTCATCACTATCCTTAATAAACTGACTTTGACGAAAATCACGTTTCTTCTTTGTCCTATTTCGTGTGTAGTTTTTTCCCCTTGGTGTGTTGAACTGTTATGTGTTGTGTGTAGTATTTTACACCCCTTTTTTCTTCGTTTGACACACCCGACTAGTCTCGCCCTCCACACTCCACTAATAGACCCACGTCTCTAAAGTTGTTTTGTTGGAAAGCTCCCTAGCGTTAAAGTGTAGACGTCTAACGGCCGGCTAAAAATGTCTTTGTTCCCCATTCCACGCCTGTATGCCGGCGATCTGTGCGAAAACACGTTACAAAGGGAACACCTCTTACGGTTCACCAGATCTTCACAATTGCCACAAGGAACATCGGAAATAAGATCTTTATACGCGATCTTTGTCGAGAGCCTCACGACGAGCATTGGGAGCAATAAGGAAACACCGCGAACTATAAAATTTCAACTTAAAAAAATGACGAGGTCCCTTTTTTTGGGAAATTAAGTACTAACGTCGGTACAATTCATCGCTGTACCGTCATTCATAAAGAATGTCGGAACTTTGTTAATAACGTCACTAGAATTCTTCGTTTTGGCGAAATGCTTTTAAAAAAAAATTGGTTTTTTTTAAAAATCTCATCACTTATGAAACGAAACAATCTTTGATGGGCTTGATTAGTCCACAGAGAATTAGCATCAATGAACGGCGTCGTTACAAACAGCAATACTGCGCCGTCTCATCATTTCCCAACAACATCCCTCAACACAGACCCATTGGTAAAACATGTTCATATTCTGTCTGTCTGTCTGTCTGCATCATAAACCTTCAACAGGGGAATTGATTTTTTTTTGATTTGAAATTCACAGCTGCCGTTAAAGCTAAATGAATGTAAATAAGGTACGGCGAAATGTCGGCGCACATGTCAAATTTGTCGTATTGAATTATGTTTGGGTCGCGAACATGGGATTAAAATGCTGTGCATCTCTTGGATCATTTGGGTGCAATTGATTATTTTTCTAAAGGACTAGCAAGTCAACGGCTAGACTCCTAGAAAGTCAATGGCTAGACACCTAGCAAGTCAATGGCTAGAATCCTAGCAAGTCAACGGCTAGACTCCTCGAAAGTCAATGGCTAGAATTCTAGCAAGTCAACGGCTAGACTCCTAGAAAGTCAATGACTAGATACCTAGCAAGTCAACGGCTAGACTCCTAGAAAGTCAATGGCTAGAATCCTAGCAAGTCAACGGCTAGACTCCGAGCAAGTCAATGACTAGATTCTTTAAAGGTGACACATTGAACCGGAAGAAGAAGTTGCGTTATCTCACGAGGCAACTCATCCCCTGGTCTCCAAGTTTGATGACACTGTATTTTAGTAATTAGAGCTCTTGGGAATAGTTCTCAGAATTGCCTCATCAGGACCATTGCGGGCATCACTTAAAAGTCATTATTGGAATTTTTTGCCATCATCAAAATGCCATGTGTATAATTGTAGCCACCATTAAAATGTCATGCGTAAAAATTGTGATCATCACTGAAATGTCATCTGTTGAATTTAGGGACTTCAATAAAATGCCATGTCTTATATTTAGAGACACCCCTAAAATGTCGTGTGTTGACACTAAGGACACCACTAAAATGTCATGTGTTGAAATTAGGGACACCACTCAAATGTCATGTGCAAAAATTGTGGACATCACTATAATTTCATGCGTAAAATAAATAAAAAAACGTAAAAAATCAAGTTTTTGACTATAAATCCTTTATGTACGAGACGTAACTAAAACAATGTTCATTATAATACGCAGCGCAAGACCATCCAAAAATACAAAATTGTAGTTATGTCTCGTAAAACGTGTTAAATATAATGAGCACCGATCAGGAATTAAACAATATAATTTGCAATTTCTGTCCGTGACGCTACTAATTTTAGAAAGCAGGGAAAACCAAATTACTGCACCAATGCATCAAAAGGTGTGCACATTAAAGATGCGCTGTAAAAAAAAATTATATGACGTCATTGTTTTCGCTCATACAATTTTGGAAAAGGGATCAATGTAAAAAAAGAGGATTTGATGATGGTTAATTATAAAATAAAAAAACAAAGGGGGCGCCGTGGGTGCCCTACAACCCCTATTATAAAATACTTTGTGTACATTTCAGAAAGTTTAATATTTCGTATTTATCAAACAAGGACAAGTTAGTTGGGCTTTTAAAAAGGTCGGCACCGTAGGCGCCCTAAAAAAAGTGCATTTTTTATCAAATAAATAGATTTCAGCTGAAAACTTCCGTCATTTTTGACGGGTGATACGCTAGTATGTTTATAAAAAGTGTTGTCAATAAAATAAGCACCTTATTGCGCGACAGGAAAGGTCGTTCAATATAATACGCACCGCGACACTATATTTCAAAAATTTATCATGATACATAGAGATAAATAAAATAATCTAAAAATTCAATAATTTAATTACAGTACATGTGATCGATCTGAAATTTTGATACATCGTTTTTATCATCGGCACGAGTCTGTCTGCAAAAATTTCAGATCGCTAGCTTACGAGAAAATGGGTTAAAAATCGATCCAAAGTTTTGACGACAATCACGCAAGCAAGCAAGGGTTCAAACAGACACCACGAGTTAATATAAAGGATTTAAAAATTTGACATCACTAAAATGCTTTCAGTAAAAAATTGTGGACATCATATTGAAATGGTCCATAGACGAAGTTTGTTTTTCCATCAATAAAGTGTTCGCGTGTTTTCAAAATTCATCTTCAACATTTTATAATTTTAATCTCATGACCAATTGTAAACTGCAATCTTTAATTTTTCTGTGTGAGTTAATTTTTAGAGAGTATTTCCTAGCACACTAACACACACACAAACTGCCGGTGTGTTCGTATTTTTTTTTCCATTTCAAGCTTTCTTTTTCTTAATAAAAGTTTTGTATTTTTATTCTGTTAGCGTTGATTTGAGAAATAAGGGTTTTGAGAAATAAGGGTTTTGAGAAATCAAAAAAATTACGTGTCTTTAATTCCCAGTCCCAGTTAGAGTTTGTGGTTCTAACGGTGAGTTGGTCTCTTTATATACATTTAAAAATAAAATATTTTACGAAGAGTTGGTTTCTTTAGCTAAGAATTGTTCTTTTAGACAGAGAGTTTTTCCCTTTACCCAATGACAACTAACAACTGACTAAAATTCATTTTATTGGACATGTCACCACCCCGCACATTTCCCAGAGAATGAACACCGCCATGATTCACCAGACACCAATGGCGTCACTATCACCACGCACGTTAGAGCCATATCACCGGCCGAACCTAATTAATATCGATCGATAAGTCTGATGTAATTTGCCGATCATCCGCAGGGAGATGTTACAGAGAGATGCTACAATCTGAACAAGTGTATGATGGGGCGAGGCCATGTTTTGTGTAAAGTCATTCGGTCCCCAGTTTACCGCTGTGCTGCTCGGGCCCCAGTTTACCGCCGTGCTGCTCGGGCCCCAGTTTACCGCCGTGCTGCTCGGTCCCCAGTTTACCGCTGTGCTGCTCTATCCCCAAGGGCTCGATACCCGATTGTCCCTTGAGACTATCCACGGAAGCAAATGATTAGCGTGGTGCTCCTTGGTAACTTTCAGGGAATCTAGCGGTCAGTTAGCAGCACACTGCCATTGGATACATTCGTCACATGGGGTGGGGGGTGTCCTATTTATCTAACATAATCGGATTTGACGTTAATTAAATTGAATCCATTTTTTTATGTTAAGAAAATGTGAAGGGTAGTGTTAATTGTCTCTTGATTTAATCTATAGTATAGACTTTATTATTATTATTACACATATTCATTTTTGTTTAGTTTTTAAGTTGTGCAGAACCTTTGTTTGTTTTGTAATATGTTCATGCTTTTATGGTAAATTTCTTCTTTTCTTTTCTGGTCAAAAAGATTTGTTTCTATCATATTTTTTTGGGTAACTGTTGTAAGATCATTATAGTATAAATAAAAAAATAAAAAAAGAGGAATCAGTTTTTATTGATATTAAAATTCAAAATACACAAATGAATTGTGTGATTAACACTATAAATTATAGCTTTATTTTTGGACTGTAAAATAAGTAAAAGTTTCGGCTAATCAGTACCAAAAAAAACCAAAACACACAAAAGTATTTAAATTAAATTTACATGATATATTACATATATGATATATTACATATATGATATATTACATATATGATATATTACATATATGATATATTACATATTATACCAGTAAGAACAATTAGGTAAAGATAGAAAAACTCAGAAACGGAAAGAGCCATGTTGGGCACACGTATGTAACCAAAGTAGATGATAGAAGAAGAGGAAGTATCAAAACGTATCATTAGAAAAGCAAAGAAAAAGATTCTACAGTTAGTAAAAAGGTGAACTTGGTTTAATACATACAATGGATTCATTTAGTTAGTATTCTCATCATTGGCTGTGGGGTAGGGGGGGGTCGATTCAGAGGAATAGTGTGAAGATATATCTTACGGAGATTGTTGATTATTTGGTTTGAGGTGACATTTCAAAAAAAAATTGGCTTTGTCTTTATTTTTGGCCAGAAAGTGAACATGTCTTTGAGTGGTTGTTGTTTTTAAATTCATGATTAAAAAACAAGAAATTAGATTTATGGATTAATTAAGAAATCAGTTATTTATTTATTTATATTTTTAGCTAATTTTATATTTTATTATGCACGAAATTAAAAAAAAATGTATGCTATTATCTAAACAATTTTAATGTTCTAAATAAAATATTTATTCTCATATTTATTAAATAGTTTTACATACGTCATGAATATAGAAAATAAATACATTACGAATAAATGACATAAATTCTCGCCAAAAAATAAATAACTACCCAATAAATTAAATTTAGTTCACCGTATTTAAATATACGCTATATTCATATAAACTTAACGAAACATGTATTTTATCTTTTTCATGCTTTCCCGGCAAAAAACGTTATGATTTTATTTTGAATTACAATGTTGAAAACAATTTGAAAATTAAGTTAAGCTTAATAAAACTATAAATCCGTGAGCTACATAGATCAATACACATTTCCGAACAGACTGTTTTAAATAATTATTTTAATAGTAAGTAAAAGGCTGAGAAAATTGACGTCTTTATTTTCAGAGAGTTCTGTGAAATTTAAATAGCAAAAAAAAATTTTCTCCTTAATTTCACTTTTAAAAGCGTAATCAGCTATTTAAGAGTGCATGGCTAGACATACATCAGAAAAGACATAGATAGAATCATATATAGAATCATATATAGAATCATATATAGAATCATATATAGAATCATAGATATAATCATAGATAGAATGCAATATCCTGGTTATTATCCTTCGTTGTTGATGTTTAATGAAAGTTGCGAAGAGTAATTACAGGCCGCAATAATCTTCGGAATTATGTAACACAAGTCATGATGTCTTGCGAAGGCGTTTAGCTGTTCCATAGATTATATTTTTATCATTTAAAAATCTTTGTCTCTTCACTCTCCCACGCGCAGAGTCCGGTTGGTTTACCTTACTAAATTTACACGAAATAATAGTTTAATTACCCAACAAGTGTTGTCAATACCATATTGTCCGTATTTGAAGACGAAACGAATGTGTAAAAATAATTATTAATTTTCGCAATCACGGCATTTCACGATGTGCTGGGAAAATGACAAAATACAAATTCAAGGAGATTTTTAACAATTTTGTAAGTCACAGTTTCAAAGTCTGAGTTTTCTTCTATTCAACACACAAAATATTCGTTCTATTTTCGTACTATATATTAATGACGTCTTTTCGCTATTTACAAGTATCACAAAACAAAACATCAGTAATGTAAATATGCTAATATTTGGACATTTTTATTGAGGATACAGATTCATGTTTAACGGAAAATATTATCTTTTTGAAAAAATCTTTTATTTTATGTAAATAGTAATCAATCAAGATGCATCTGTTCCAGATTCGTCGAATATATTTCAACTTTGTTACGTTGTTGGCTTCGTTCTTTGTTTTTAATTTTTAATATTTCGAAAAAAATAGTCTCACTTTCTCAACTCACCTCTTGACCCCCCCCCCACCACCCCTCTACAAGATGTTTTGAGCATTGGACTAATGGCGTAATTTTTTTTTCATTTTTTTTTAAATTAAAAAAAAATGTCAACAAACGTTAAAAATTCAATAAACAAAGCTGATGAATTAAAATTTTCCGCCTTAGGTTTACTTGTGCGTAACTAAAGACCATCGGTTGACCCAGAAAATGTGGTAAAATAACATTATGTGTTACAATACAAAACAGTATTTTATTAAACATGAAAAGAAAACAAAAAAACGTATTGTTTCTTTTTATAATCGAAGTTTAAAAGATTCTAAAATAATTTTTAATGCCAATTAATTTCTGTCTTTTTCATTAATTAATAAACAAAAATATTTATGATTATGGAGGTGTGTTTTTTTTTGTTAGTTGGTGTAAAAATAAGTCAAATTACACCGATAAAAAAAATTGTAACATTAATTTCAAGTTTATGCAAGCCAGACTTGATATAAAATGCACATTACTAAAAACCAAATGCACCAAATAATGTGTTTATTTTAAAAATCAAATTGAGATTCATCAATTGGCGTGTTACTCATAGTAATCTACAAAACTTTAATAATTATGTTTAAAATTTTGACATTTTAAAATTTATTATGTAAAAAGTTTAATTATTTTGCCTGTGGTTACAAAAAACAAAAAACAAATTAATATAATGTAAATATTATTAAGTAAATGTAAGAAGACCTTCAGTGAAGATAAGTCCAATTCCATCGTCTGCTAACTCCATCCTATCATCGGTCACGTGACGCAACTCGTCACACCCTCCACAAAGGCTGTCATACCGGACGACAGCGTCATCCTTCTGTCGCCCCCACCCCCGCCTGTTATCAGTGTCCCGGACCATCTACCAACAAGTCCGTGCCATCCCTGACCGTGACAATGTACTGACCAGTAGTTACCTGACCGTGACAATGTACTGACCGGTCGATCAGCGCCGCTCAGAACAAACAATTTTCACAACTCCGCAGCCCAGGGAGCTCTAAGCTCCCGATGTCCCTTCCTGTCGGAGTTCAACATTTGGAGACGGGACACGAAGAAGACACATGTGTCTCACGGTGTCAGACACAGATTTCAGTTGAAGCCTTCAGACAGACACAGCGGCGTTGTTTGTATATACATACCTGAAGACGTCATATTTCTTATCCCTTGTGTTAAATTCGGCAACACACTGAAGCTGTTCTTTAATTATTATTTCTACATGTTTAGAAGCCCTCATCTGTAATTGTGTTGTCACCTTCTCATTTACCCCGAACCATACACATTTAAGGAAGTTAGTTTTGACTCACGAACCACGTCTACGACGACCTTTCTCATCACATTAGCCATGTGCTTTGGCAGTTTGTGGCGCCCCTGGTAATAGTTTATAAGTCCCATTCTTGCACGAAAGGTGCGTCCACGTGGTGGACAAGAGATGGTTGTGTGGATGCCATCAGGAGGGTTTGGAGCAAGATCCTTCTTGGCCTGTCGTGTGGACTTGGCAGCCAGTTGTCCGTTTGCCTCACAGACTGCTGCGCCGTTCCTTATCATAGCGTATGTTGCTGTTGTGTTTGCTTTCTACACAGAGTCTCCTTAATTTGCGATTTTGTTGTTCCTCATTAATGTTGATAGTTTGTAGCCTTCACCAATGTTGATAGTTTGTATTTCCTAACTAATGTTGATAGTTTGTAGGTCCTCACTAATGTTGATAGTTTGTATTTCCTAACTAATGTTGATAGTTTGTATGTCCTCACTAATGTTGATAGTTTGTATGTCCTCACTAATGTTGATAGTTTGTATGTCATCACTAATGTTGATAGTTTGTAGGTCATCACTAATGTTGATAGTTTGTATGTCATCACTAATGTTGAAAGTTTGTATGTCATCACTAATGTTGATAGTTTGTATGCCATCACTAATGTTGATAGTTTGTAGGTCATCACTAATGTTGATAGTTTGTATGTCATCACTAATGTTGATAGTTTGTATGCCATCACTAATGTTGATAGTTTGTATGCCATCACTAATGTTGATAGTTTGTATGCCATCACTAATGTTGATAGTTTGTATGTCATCACTAATGTTGATAGTTTGTATGCCATCACTAATTCTGATAGTTTGTATGTCATCACTAATGTTGATAGTTTGTATGCCATCACTAATGTTGGTAGTTTGTATGTCATCACTAATGTTGATAGTTTGTATGCCATCACTAATGTTGATAGTTTGTAGGTCATCACTAATGTTGATAGTTTGTATGTCATCACTAATGTTGATAGTTTGTATGCCATCACTAATGTTGATAGTTTGTATGCCATCACTAATGTTGATAGTTTGTATGCCATCACTAATGTTGATAGTTTGTATGCCATCACTAATGTTGATAGTTTGTATGCCATCACTAATGTTGATAGTTTGTATGTCATCACTAATGTTGATAGTTTGTATGCCATCACTAATGTTGATAGTTTGTATGCCATCACTAATGTTGATAGTTTGTATGCCATCACTAATGTTGATAGTTTGTATGCCATCACTAATGTTGATAGTTTGTATGCCATCACTAATGTTGATAGTTTGTATGCCATCACTAATGTTGATAGTTTGTATGCCATCACTAATGTTGATAGTTTGTATGCCATCACTAATGTTGATAGTTTGTATGTCATCACTAATGTTGATAGTTTGTATGTCATCACTAATGTTGATAGTTTGTATGTCATCACTAATGTTGATAGTTTGTATGTCATCACTAATGTTGATAGTTTGTATGTCATCACTAATGTTGATAGTTTGTATGTCATCACTAATGTTGATAGTTTGTATGTCATCACTAATGTTGATAGTTTGTATGTCATCACTAATGTTGATAGTTTGTATGTCCTCACTAATGTTGATAGTTTGTAGGTCATCACTAATGTTGATAGTTTGTATGTCATCACTAATGTTGATAGTTTGTGTGTCATCACTAATATTGATAGTTTGTATGCCATCACTAATGTTGGTAGTTTGTATGCCATCACTAATGTTGATAGTTTGTATGCCATCACTAATGTTGATAGTTTGTAGGTCATCACTAATGTTGATAGTTTGTATGTCATCACTAATGTTGATAGTTTGTATGCCATCACTAATGTTGATAGTTTGTAGGTCATCACTAATGTTGATAGTTTGTAGGTCATCACTAATGTTGATAGTTTGTAGGTCATCACTAATGTTGATAGTTTGTAGGTCATCACTAATGTTGATAGTTTGTAGGTCATCACTAATGTTGATAGTTTGTATGTCATCACTAATGTTGATAGTTTGTAGGTCATCACTAATGTTGATAGTTTGTATGTCATCACTAATGTTGATAGTTTGTATGTCATCACTAATGTTGATAGCTTGTATGTCATCACTAATGTTGATAGTTTGTATGTCATCACTAATGTTGATAGTTTGTATGTCATCACTAATGTTGATAGTTTGTATGCCATCACTAATGTTGATAGTTTGTATGTCATCACTAATGTTGATAGTTTGTATGTCATCACTAATGTTGATAGTTTGTAGGTCATCACTAATGTTGATAGTTTGTAGGTCATCACTAATGTTGATAGCTTGTATGCCATCACTAATGTTGATAGTTTGTATGTCATCACTAATGTTGATAGTTTGTATGTCATCACTAATGTTGATAGTTTGTATGTCATCACTAATGTTGATAGCTTGTATGTCATCACTAATGTTGATAGCTTGTATGTCATCACTAATGTTGATAGTTTGTATGTCATCACTAATGTTGATAGCTTGTATGTCATCACTAATGTTGATAGTTTGTATGCCATCACTAATGTTGATAGTTTGTATGCCATCACTAATGTTGATAGTTTGTATGTCATCACTTATGTTGATAGTTTGTATGTCATCACTAATGTTGATAGTTTGTATGTCATCACTTATGTTGATAGTTTGTAGGTCATCACTAATGTTGATAGTTTGTATGCCATCACTAATGTTGATAGTTTGTATGCCATCACTAATGTTGATAGTTTGTATGCCATCACTAATGTTGATAGTTTGTATGCCATCACTAATGTTGATAGTTTGTAGGTCATCACTAATGTTGATAGTTTGTATGCCATCACTAATGTTGATAGTTTGTAGGTCATCACTAATGTTGATAGTTTGTATGCCATCACTAATGTTGATAGTTTGTAGGTCATCACTAATGTTGATAGTTTGTATGCCATCACTAATGTTGATAGTTTGTAGGTCATCATTAATGTTGATAGTTTGTATGTCATCACTAATATTGATAGTTTGTATGCCATCACTAATGTTGATAGTTTGTATGCCATCACTAATGTTGATAGTTTGTAGGTCATCACTAATGTTGATAGTTTGTAGGTCATCACTAATGTTGATAGTTTGTAGGTCATCACTAATGTTGATAGTTTGTAGGTCATCACTAATGTTGATAGTTTGTATGTCATCACTAATGTTGATAGTTTGTATGCCATCACTAATATTGATAGTTTGTATGCCATCACTAATGTTGATAGTTTGTAGGTCATCACTAATGTTGATAGTTTGTAGGTCATCACTAATGTTGATAGTTTGTAGGTCATCACTAATGTTGATAGTTTGTAGGTCATCACTAATGTTGATAGTTTGTATGCCATCACTAATGTTGATAGTTTGTAGGTCATCACTAATGTTGATAGTTTGTAGGTCATCACTAATGTTGATAGTTTGTATGCCATCACTAATGTTGGTAGTTTGTATGCCATCACTAATGTTGATAGTTTGTATGCCATCACTAATGTTGATAGCTTGTATGTCATCACTAATGTTGATAGTTTGTATGCCATCACTAATGTTGATAGTTTGTAGGTCATCACTAATGTTGATAGTTTGTATGTCATCACTAATGTTGATAGTTTGTATGCCATCACTAATGTTGATAGTTTGTAGGTCATCACTAATGTTGATAGTTTGTATGTCATCACTAATGTTGATAGTTTGTATGCCATCACTAATGTTGATAGTTTGTAGGTCATCACTAATGTTGATAGTTTGTATGCCATCACTAATGTTGATAGTTTGTATGTCATCACTAATGTTGATAGTTTGTATGTCATCACTAAAGTTGATAGTTTGTAGGTCATCACTAAAGTTGATAGTTTGTATGTCATCACTAATGTTGATAGTTTGTATGTCATCACTAAAGTTGATAGTTTGTATGTCATCACTAAAGTTGATAGTTTGTATGCCATCACTAATGTTGATAGTTTGTAGGTCATCACTAATGTTGATAGTTTGTATGCCATCACTAATGTTGATAGTTTGTATGTCATCACTAATGTTGATAGTTTGTATGTCATCACTAATGTTGATAGTTTGTATGTCATCACTAATGTTGATAGTTTGTATGTCATCACTAATGTTGATAGCTTGTATGCCATCACTAATGTTGATAGTTTGTATGTCATCACTAATGTTGATAGTTTTTATGTCATCACTAATGTTGATAGTTTGTATGTCATCACTAAAGTTGATAGTTTGTATGCCATCACTAATGTTGATAGTTTGTATGTCATCACTAATGTTGATAGTTTGTATGTCATCACTAATTCTGATAGTCTGTAGGTCATCACTAATGTTGATAGTTTGTATGTCATCACTAATGTTGATAGTTTGTATGTCATCACTAATGTTGATAGTTTGTATGTCATCACTAATGTTGATAGTTTGTAGGTCATCACTAATGTTGATAGTTTGTATGTCATCACTAATTCTGATAGTCTGTAGGTCATCTCCAATGTTATTTTGCAGGTCCTCAATAATTTTGATAGTTTAAAAGCCATACATTGCCGTTACATGACCAGTCTTTTTACAAAACAAAATTAACCTTAGATATTTTAAGTTAAAATGTCTCTCATTAAGACACAATTCTTCCTACAGTTTCGAGTTTCTTTTTACCACTTTTAGCAGCGAAGACCATTTAACCTAGTATCTAAGTTCATCTCGCTTTCCAGAACGAAATAAAACTGCAACTTTTGCATTCTCTCTCTGTTATTGTTTGCGAGGAATTCGCTCACATATAATTATAGACAAGGATTTACACGTTTGAAAACCCAGTGGGGCGTGAGGTGAATTCGGCCCCCTGGAGGAAGTGGGAGCTTATAATGTCATTAAAAATTCATTGAATTCTTGAAGTAATTAGTATTCTACAAGACATAGTAGTATTTTACAAGACGTAGTAGAATTTTACAATAGTATTATTTTACAAGACATAGTAATATTTTACAAGACATAGTAGTATTTTGCAAGACATAGTAGTATTATACAAGACATAGTAGTATTTTAAAAGACATAGTAGTATTTTACATGACATATTAGTATTTTACATGACATATCAGTATTTTACAAGACATAGTATTATTTTACAAGACATAGTATTAATTTACAAGACATAGTAGTATTTTACAAGACAGTAGTATTTTACAATACATAGTAATATTTTACAAGACAAAGTATCATTTTACAAGACATAGTAGAATTTTACAATAGTATTATTTTACAAGACATAGTAATATTTTACAAGACATAGTAGTATTTTAAAAGACATAGTAGTATTTTACAAGACATAGTATTATTTTACAAGACATAGTAGTATTTTGCAAGACATAGTAGTATTTTACAAGACATATTAGTATTTTAAAAGACATAGTAGTATTTTACATGACATATTAGTATTTTACATGACATATTAGTATTTTACAAGACATAGTATTATTTTACAAGACATAGTATTAATTTACAAGACATAGTAGTATTTTACAAGACAGTAGTATTTTACAATACATATTAATATTTTACAAGACATAGTATCATTTTACAAGACAAAGTATCATTTTACAGGCATAGCAGTATTTTAAAAGACATAATAGTGCTTTACAAGACATACTAGTACTTTAGACGACATACTAGTATTCTACAAGACATGCCATGTGAAAAGATGTGCTTTCATTTTAATTATTTTTCCTCATTTTCATATTTGTTTAGATAATACTGGGTAAAAGTATTTGCAATTGTCATAACATGTTATACTTCTCTTGCCTCTCTCGTCAAATAAATTCCCTGTAAAACAAATTGAGCAAAAGACACAAGAGAGAGAGAGAGAGAGAGAGAGCGTGAAGGAGAGAGAGAGAGAGAGAGGCGGCGGGTATGATTACACTTTAATGACAACAAAACTATTCAGGCCTTGATGACTTGGACGTCTTGATATCACCCTGTGCCAGGCTGAGAGGGGAGAGGGGGGCAACAATGGGCCGTTCACACCCCGCCAGATCGGTTTACGCCCTGCTCTGTTACTTTGTGAGAACCTGACGGCTCCTGTGAGGTTTATAGTCGTGTTTTATACTTTCCTGGGCCGGTCTCGACCATCTTCGGGGCCTCTCGTATTGCGAACACTGAGCCTGTCGTATCCCACGCTTCACTTCCGACGCTGATGGAGAAAATTAAACCAGCGACAAACTTAAAGACTTCTCTTTTTTCTTTTCTATCTATTTCTTGTTTTCATTTATCAAGTTTCACTTTCTTTCTCCCCCCGCCCCATTCTCGCGGTCCTTTAAAAAAAAAGAATATTTCAATTTAGTTATTTTTTGGCATGTTTGTCTACTAATATACTACATAAGACTGGACAGGACTGAGGTTGAATGAATTATTGGCCGCCGCTCAAGACATGCGAGTGTGGACATAGTTGTCTGTTGATGTGTTCATGCGCTCTCAAACGACCGCAACGGTCACATGACTGATGATGATGGAACTAAATAATTAAACAACCCCGTAAAAACAAAGTTTTTGACTATAAATCCCTTATATGTGAGACCTAACAAAACGTATTGTTTATGTTCAACATAATACGCACCACGCGACAAACCGTGACAGACCCCTGTGACATCGAGGGCTCGAGTGAAACCAGTGAGCCGTGGAGGTCAACTCTAGCAGACGGCTATATTTTAACAACCCCGTAAAAACAAAGTTTTTGTCTATAAATCCCATTTGTTATTTAGTGATAACTAAAAATGCATTAATTTGATTACGGTACGTTCCTTCGATCTGAAATTTTGATACAATGTATTGTTAGGTGACACGAGTCTATGTGCCAAATTTCAGCTCGATGGCATCACGAGAAATGTGTCATTTTTTACTTTTGTTTTTCCGCCCGACCGACGTACCAAGAGATCACTACAAGATTTTGAAGTTAATATAAGGGATTTAAAAATGATAGTTAAACAGAACATTGTAATCAACCCACTTTAAAAAATGTGCATGACTCTTTCCCCTCAAATATGGCGTCTGGCATTTAAAAATGAAAAGAAAAAAGGAATCAATATGAGCCTTGTCGTTTCATGGGCAAAATCTGTTAATAGAACCACCTGTGAAATAATCAAACATCCTGATGTTTTGTTTTGGGATTTCTCAACAGGTGTTTGTTAATTCTACTTCAATTTTGGTCAGGCGAGTGACCTTGACCGAGGCTGAAACTAACCTACAATTTTATAGCTGCAAACTACTTTGAACATGTTTTTCTACTTCTTTGCTAGTTGAAAAGTTGAAAATCGTTTCTAAAAATATTATCATCAAGCGATGAGGTGACGTTTTCCATCATTATAATGACTCGCCCAATCAAAGACTTATTAATATACATAATTCCCTTTGTCTGTATGGTTGTAATGTTAGTGTAATGCTGTCAGGTGGTGCTGCGATATGGATGTTATGCTGTTAGGTGGCGCTGCGATCGATTTTGTTTTATTGCTCTGCACCAAAAAATAACACGTTTCGAACGTTCCGCATAAAATTGTTCGATATGATAATAAATGAATCAAATAAAAATAAATAAAATAAATGAAAGTTCTGTATTACGTTATTTTTTAATCTAATGTGTATTTATTTTGAAAACGTCCGTCATTTTTGACTAGTGATGCACTAGTGATGCACTAGTATTAACATAATATGTTTCAGTCTCCCAATGCCAGACACGAAATAGGAGGAGATATTACAAACCTCGGAAGGTTTCCCTACGCTAAATATTGATATTAAGTACTCACATTCTAGAGCGATAGAAGTGCTAGATAATATTGAAGCCCATGCTATAAGCCCCGCGATAACTTCTCTACTTAACACTCGGGATAACTTCTCTACTTAACACCCGGGATAACTTCTCTACTTAACACCCGGGATAACTTCTCTACTTAACACCCGGGATAACTTCTCTACTTAACACCCGGGATAACTTCTCTACTTAACACCCGGGATAACTTCTCTACTTAACACTCAAACACATCTGAGAAGTTCACTGGGCCCAGGGTCAATAATATTTCAAGTTATCTGACGAGGTAGAACCCCCCCCCTCCCCGCAACCTGGACATTAAGATCTTTAAGGCAGACCCGAGAGAAGTTGACCTTTACATTAATCATTGATGAACCGCTTATATAAAAACTTTTGAAAATCTAGATGGTAAAAAAAAAGTTTCCTCAGGACTCGAACCGTATCACCAATCTCTTTATTCCTCGCTGTTTTTTTTTCTTCAGCTACCGGCCGCCACTCGCCACCATGCTGAACATGACGTCAGGGATGGACAGCCTGGACCAGGACATGATGAAGCAGCAGTCGGCCTTCATGGAGCTCCAGCAGCAGTCGGCGGGCATACCCCACTCGATGGGCCACCACCCGGCCTACCAGATCAGGTCGCAGTACCCCGGGGGCCACCCGCAGCACCCCCAGGCCCACGACTCGGTCTTCTCGGGGCCCCAGCACGGCAGGGGGCTGGGCTACCCCTTCGGCATGAACGGGATGTCGGGGTCGTACAACACGGCGCCGTCCCACCCCTTCTCGGTCAGCCCATACCAGACCCCGTCGCCTCCTCGAGATGGTGAGTACACGAGTTTGTCGTTGCTTAGACTCTTAGACAGGGGTCGTTATGTTGGTTAAATATTAGACTATCAACAAAGTAGTGTGAATTTTCTATTGTGTTTGGATATATACAGGGTCAGATGTTTAATTAGCAGGAATAATAAATTCAATACAATGTTAACATTTTTTTTTCAATATTTCATGAAAAATTCGAAATTTAAATTTTAAAAAATATTAAAAAATGATAGTCTTCAATGCAGCATTGGTTTTATTATAACGTTATTATAATAACAAAATAATCATAAAATAATATTTAAAAAATAATAATAATAATGCTAAATATGTTTCGATAATACTAATAATAATAAATAAATATTACATTAACTATAAAAATCGTAATTTACAAGGCTATTGAACTACAACATTTGAGACTTATAAAGAATAGACAGAACAATTATAAAGACATTTAGGCTAGCTGCCAAGAAGTAAAAAAACTCTGTCCACTTCGGCTGAAAGTCTCCGCAAGCTGCCTCTAACGATGTGAGAAACTTCCATGTTCAAAAATTCCTTGTAGGACTGTCCCTATCTTTTGGAAACTTAAAGTTCGAAACGCGGTCTTCACAATCAAAGAAGAAATGCCGAGCACGATTTGAAATAGGGTCCATTTTTTTTTCGGTATACGTTGAACCTATGTATGGGACAAGTAGCAAGTCGGTTATGTAATAGTTTCAGTGAAAGTCTTTTAAATATAATTCAAACAACATTTACATCCCATGATTCTTTCCATTGCAATGGAGTTTAATCCAATTGTACACTAGATTATCATTTGCTGTTCTCATTCCATTTACTTATACACAAGGGAGAATGAATGATCAAAAAGAAATATATTCAGAATTCCATTACTATATCACACAATGGAGTCATTCAAATTCTGTCAATATAATTTTACTAAATTATTCATAAATTTTTCACTTAATTTGTGTTTTTTAAAATTTTTAAATCAATAAATTCTAAAGATTTATTTTTACCTTGATTGTTCGCAACAGATAATTATGTGTGACACACGTTTCGCGTTTTAACAGCGTCACTTCCGTTTCCAATAATAGCTTGGCGCTTCTCTCTATCAAAACATTGAGTTTAATTTTAATTATATGTTGTATTTGTTTTGTTATCTTAAGGGGAGTTACTTTGCATTGAACGAGTCTTTGTAAAAACATACCATTTTATAGTGTTTTTGTAATTTAATTAAATCTTGTGTTTTATTGCCGCTCAGTAAAAAATCTCACAGACGCCGCCTTTTGTTCCAAGCCCAAACAAATCTTGTAGTTTATTTACTAAAAACTTACAGACAACAGTTCCTCCTATGTAAATGATTTAGCCGTGAATAAAGCAGTTCCCTTTGTAAAGAAAGGATTGTAATGTCTATTTCGAAAAATGTATTAAGTAACAAAAAGTACATCACAAAAATAATACATTTCCAAATGTACTAAAAACAACTCCATTGATAACAAAGATTATGTAAAGAGTAAATTCATTTTAAAAACATTATTTCTATTTAATTAAGATTGAGTCTTATTCATATAATAGCTGTTCGTTCAAAACATTAAGCTAAGCCAGTACTTTATAAGAACTCATAAAATTACCTTGTCATTTCGATAAGCCTGAGGTTCCACTTTCCTAAACCCCACGAGGGTCACTGAATGCGCCACTCTTATAACGTAACAAATAAAACCCATGAAAGAAGACTTGGTCGTGGAGGCCCCGAAACAAATCTTCTCTTTGTAACTTTTGCCGTGGGGAGATCATTCAAAGTAACCTTTGATCTCTGCACCATTGTTTGGAAGAGTTACATGTCGTGCGAATTTTCTTAGCACATTTCCAACTCGCGTCTATATTCCCAGAACCTGGAACCATTCTATTTAGTGAGGCGATCCTAATGAGCTTTGCTCATCTGAATCTGGCGGCTAGATAGCGAAGTCAATAGTGCCCTCGCCTCACCAGCTGAGGTGCGTGGGATCTAGTCCACGCTAAGCCACAATGAAAAGTTGATTAAGGACTATTGCTAAAAAGTCCTCCGCTGACTTGGAGAGGAGATGGGCGCCGCCAAGTCTACCAAGCCCCGATGAAGTTATAATGGAAACATTATAACCCCCTACGACACACAAAAAAAAAGAGAAAAAAAAATCTGAAATCACAATCAAAACAAACTGCGCAAGATACAAAGTCTGAGAGAGCGTATATTAAATAATGTTAGAAAATGCGCTCTCCGAGGACTCATTACATTTGTGAGTGCATAAGTTAAATTTCTCAACTGTTTACCGTAGGTATGATTCTGTTTGTTTTGGAAAACATGGTGACACAATTTATGAATTTTCAAACAATATGTGTAGATATAACTAACCGATGTAAAATATTACTTAATAATGTAGACCATTTTTTAGGGATAATTTTTTTGTTTGTTTAAATCGTCGTTAAAGCGATTACATCGTTGTTGTTGTTGTTGTTGTTGTTGTTGTTGTTGTTGTTGTTGTTTTCCTGAGAATGTTTATACCGTTGAAATTATTGGTACTTCCCCAAAGTTTACGAACACAATAGAGTTCTGACTATGACACAATAGAGTTCTGACTATGACACAATAGAGTTCTGACTATGACACAATAGAGTTCTGACTATGACACAATAGAGTTCTGACTATGATTAAGATAACTCATTTTCAAAAAGCTAATACTATAGTTTACCATTTCAATGACTTAAGAAATATTTAGAAAAATTATGAATTTTTTTTTCTATAGAAGTTATATATTTTTCAATCTACACTTGCTGTGAACAAATGAACAATAAGACAATTTTGAAACAACAGTGTCCGAGTATTGAGATATAAACAAGAGAAATATTATAATGCGCAAGACTCTTGCGACGCCTAACAGGAAATGCTTCAACCACCACACACACATACAGATGTATGTTGTTATTAAAGACGTCAAATAGTGAATACTTCAACCACCACAAACACATACAGATGTATGTTGTTATTAAAGACGTCAAACAGTGAATGCTCCAACCACCACACACACATACAGATGTATGTTGTTATTAAAGACGTCAAATAGTGAATACTTCAACCACCACAAACACATACAGATGTATGTTGTTATTAAAGACGTCAAACAGTGAATGCTCCAACCACCACACACACATACAGATGTATGTTGTTATTAAAGACGTCAAATAGTGAATACTTCAACCACCACAAACACATACAGATGTATGTTGTTATTAAAGACGTCAAACAGTGAATGCTCCAACCACCACACACACATACAGATGTATGTTGTTATTAAAGACGTCAAATAGTGAATACTTCAACCACCACAAACACATACAGATGTATGTTGTTATTAAAGACGTCAAACAGTGAATGCTCCAACCACCACAAACACATACAGATGTATGTTGTTATTAAAGACGTCAAATAGTGAATACTTCAACCACCACAAACACATACAGATGTATGTTGTTATTAAAGACGTCAAACAGTGAATGCTCCAACCACCACACACACATACAGATGTATGTTGTTATTAAAGACGTCAAATAGTGAATACTTCAACCACCACAAACACATACAGATGTATGTTGTTATTAAAGACGTCAAACAGTGAATGCTCCAACCACCACACACACATACAGATGTATGTTGTTATTAAAGACGTCAAATAGTGAATACTTCAACCACCACAAACACATACAGATGTATGTTGTTATTAAAGACGTCAAACAGTGAATGCTCCAACCACCACACACACATACAGATGTATGTTGTTATTAAAGACGTCAAATAGTGAATACTTCAACCACCACAAACACATACAGATGTATGTTGTTATTAAAGACGTCAAATAGTGAATACTTCAACCACCACAAACACATACAGATGTATGTTGTTATTAAAGACGTCAAATAGTGAATACTTCAACCACCACAAACACATACAGATGTATGTTGTTATTAAAGACGTCAAATAGTGAATACTTCAACCACCACAAACACATACAGATGTATGTTGTTATTAAAGACGTCAAACAGTGAATGCTCCAACCACCACACACACATACAGATGTATGTTGTTATTAAAGACGTCAAATAGTGAATACTTCAACCACCACAAACACATACAGATGTATGTTGTTATTAAAGACGTCAAACAGTGAATGCTCCAACCACCACACACACATACAGATGTATGTTGTTATTAAAGACGTCAAATAGTGAATACTTCAACCACCACAAACACATACAGATGTATGTTGTTATTAAAGACGTCAAACAGGAAATGCTTCAATCACAACAAACACATACAGATGTATGTTGTTATTAAACAACCACGTGAAGAATTTGCTGATCTGAGATTATTTAACCTTCTTCTTATGTATTTATTTTTTCTATATCTATTTACACATAAGTTGTGTGAAACACTTCCTATTTTTTTCCTAGACAATATGTAAATTTACTAACATCTTTTATTGCTTTATTAACATGGAAAACTGCTGATAACTTAAATAAATTCGTTAAAGTTTTTTTATTTTCGAAATCCTTTTAAATTAAAAAAAAATTTGCTATCTGTTAAGTCTCAGGCTTCAACAACAGATCTCAAACTAAGGTCGAGATTGACCCCGCGCACATTTCACCTCGTTAATCCAAATGTTTGATTGACCAGGTTAAATATCTGTTATTCTCGTGGCCGACTTCTCAGACCCAATCTAACATTTCTTCTTTTTATGGCGGGTTTCCACCTTTTATTTTTCAAGTGTGCCGAGTCATTGGATTCAAGCTTTTCAAATTAGAGCGAATATGTTTTAATCCGTCAATCTATTCCATCAAGTTGTGTCTATCTGTCTCATTAAGCTATTCCCGGCTATCCCATTCACATATATCAGGCTATTATATAAATAAATATGTGCCTAGGCCCAGCTACTCTATTTAAATATGTCTGGCTATACCTTTCGATTTTACACATATCCATGCGACTCCACTGTGCGTAATATTATTAGTACGTGGTTTCATTATTTTCCCCTTTTATTTTACTGATATTTTTTTTGTTTGTTTATTTTTAAAAAAATAGTTGTTGATGCTTTGTTTGTAAAAGACTGGCCAGAAATATGTCAAAGTCCCATTTTTCCATTTTCTGTACCTGCCCCTGTGAGAGAGTCGTCATGCAAACCCTAATGACGTCACTAAAGCTGACCAACCAAATCCGACCAAGTAAAACCGATCAAGTAAAACCGACCAAGTAAAACCAACCAAGTAAAACCGACCAGTAAAACCGACCAAGTAAAACCGACCAAGTAAAACCAACCAAGTAAAACCAACCAAGTAAAACCGACCAAGTAAAACCAACCAAGTAAAACCGGCCAAGTAAAACCGGCCAAGTAAAACCGACCAAGTAAAACCATCCAGTCAAAACCAACCAAGTAAAACCGACCAAGTAAAACCAACCAAGTAAAACCATCCAGTCAAAACCAACCAAGTAAAACCATTCAGTCAAAACCAACCAAGTAATACCAACCAAGTAAAACCAAACAAGTAAAACCGACCAAGTAAAACCGACCAAGTAAAACCAACCAAGTAAAACCAACCAAGTAAAACCATCCAGTCAAAACCAACCAAGTAAAACCAACCAAGTAAAACCGTTCAGTCAAAACCAACCAAGTAAAACCAACCAAGTAAAACCAACCAAGTAAAACCAACCAAGTAAAACCGATCAAGTAAAACCGATCAAGTAAAACCGATCAAGTAAAACCAACCAAGTAAAACCAACCAAGTAAAACCAACCAAGTAAAACCAACCAAGTAAAACCGATCAAGTAAAACCGATCAAGTAAAACCGATCAAGTAAAACCAACCAAGTAAAACCAACCAAGTAAAACCGATCAAGTAAAACCGATCAAGTAAAACCAACCAAGTAAAACCAACCAAGTAAAACCAACCAAGTAAAACCGATCAAGTAAAACCAACCAAGTAAAACCAACCAAGTAAAACCAACCAAGTAAAACCGATCAAGTAAAACCAACCAAGTAAAACCGATCAAGTAAAACCGATTTTAAAAAAGGTAATTCAGACCCAACGTGTTGCCGTTGCCTAGTAGCAGACTTACAAATGTAACGGAGTTGAACGAATGTGGAAAACAGAAATAGTAATTAAGAAATAAAATCAAGATTTGTTTGTTGATCGGTACACTGGGGAAAAACTTGGAGAGTCATTGTTAAACGCCCGGGGGCGCCCCAGGGCGTTGTATCAAACAAATGGAGCTCCCCCCCCCGTGGCATCTCAAATTGATACAACAGCAGATTGCACCATTGTGCCCTGAAATACTTCTTCCTAGCGCGAAAAGAAATGAGTATTTATAATACGTTCTTGTTATTAAATTTTAGTTTTGGAAAGCTATATTTACGATATGTATTAGTATTTCTTAAATGTGGGTTCGTTGAAAATGTGGTTGTAGGAAAACAGGTTGGTCAGTAAATTACCTGGACACACATCAGGAATTACTTCATTGTACTTTCGATATGAAAAACTAAGCTGTCCTGGGGCGCCGTGGCGGGTACGGCACCCAATTTTTTTTAAAAGCCCAACTAACTTGTCCTTGTTTGATAAGTACGAAATATTACTTTCTGAAATGTACACAAAGTATTTTATAATAGGGGTTGTAGGGCACCTACGGCGCCCACTTTTGTTTTGTCAAAAGCCCAAGTAACTTATCCTTCTTTGATAAATACGAAATAATAAACTTCCTGGAATGTCCACAAAGTATTTTATAATTTGCAATCCTCAAAACCTCTTATTACATCGTTCCCTTTTCCAAAGTTAAAATATAAGCTCAAACAATGACGTCATTTAATTATTTTTTTTACAGTGATAAACACTACACGGTTTTTTTTAACTGCCATGGACTGTTGTACTATGTTCCTCAGCGTTCCACATCAAGTGACATTGGCTATTATATTATTTATGAGTAATAAAAAATAAATCCTTCCTTGGCCCAAAGCTCGGATCAGTAATCGCGGTTTACTGTGTGATTTTGGGGAAAACCCGATATGTCCAAACATTATCTAGTTATGGTCTAAGTTTACCAAAGGTAGTTTTAGACAAGCATCACTTATCTTGGAGATTATCTCAATCGGTATAGAAGGAAATTTGGATTTAGTGCAACATATAGAGAGAAATCCGTCATTAACAGTAGGTCGAGAAATGTTGGTTAAAACCCCACCAACGTGTAGACCAGGGGTCGGGAAACCATGGCTCGCGAGCCAGATGTGGCTCTATTGATGGCTGCATCTGGCTGTCAGACAAATGTTCGATTATTTTATTATTTTTTTTAAATTCAGAATCCTTTGATCTACATTATAATTGTATATAAAAAAACAGCATAAATA